>JALPQI010031815.1:0-31061 GCA_025490895.1 Thaumatotibia leucotreta | reverse complement strand
TTTTCTGTTAAACACTTGGGGTGTCGAGGGTAAAGAGATTTCACACCTTATCTTCAACCTGGTATCACGTTAATAAAATAAAATTAGATAGGCTTATTTGCCCCTTTTAGGTAGTGAGTACGTATTTAAAAAAAATAAGGAAAGGATATCACCCGTGTATGCTGTGTGTAGGTGTGTGGTGTAACTTCGTCTCCTGCTGGTTCGAAACAAGCCCGTAATGCGGTCAGGAAACACAGGCTGCTGGCACCGGTTGTACAGGAAATGTAGGTCCTCGACAAGTACAGTAGGAGACGCAGATGAAAAACCACCAGCGTTGAACTTCTTGATAAAAATAGAAGGTAGTAAAAAAACTAGTAACAAAAAAAACCCTGGAACAAAATGAGTCCAGTTAATATCCTAATTGGACAAATTACCAATTATTCTTAATCGCAACCCAGTCGTTATGACGTGGAGTCGTATCAATAGTCACTTACCAGTTTATTAGCTGGGCTTCTATTGTACCTTGCTAACAAAATGGTTCCCGTGAGGGTAATACGTCCTCAGATAAAGTGGTGCTAAAATAAGACAAAAAGACACACGTTAACCAACAGGAAATAACCTACAAGGTTAATTCATTATTCCACAGCAAACAGACACTGTAACTTACCGAACGGTACTGACTTCAAATCTTAATGGGTCATTTCCTTATTAAAACTAATTATGCCATGATCGGCTGACACGATGCTAAGTTAGGTTACATTGTGGCGCGGCTGCAACAAAAATACACGAAAGATATTAACCACGGATCCGCAACCATATATGCTACGGCCTTTTAACACCTTGTTACAAATGAATTCTCACCATTTCAAAACGAGGACTCCGAAAAACCAATACCGCAAGATCACATCTCGAAGGCGGTTTACGAAGTGACAAAGCTCTTCCAGGTTCCATCCGGCGAGGAAGAACCATAGACAAAATCGATCTTTCTAGAACGATTTGTATATTCATAATTACCAGACAAATGAAATATTCAAAATTAATTCCAAAACGAATTTTCGGATTACCATAAACCATTTAAAGGTAAAATACTAAATTAGAAAATATAATATATCGCCCGCAACAGTACGGCACGTCTATGACGACCTTTATATGCGCAGATATCCTATCTGTGACTTAGCCTGTGACATTTGTCAACAATGACATCTAATCTTTCCGGCGTAAACAAACCAGAACGCAATCATTTATATATCCTAAAAGGGAAATCTAGACTTCGATAACCAAAGGGATAGTTTCAAAACGAACAAAAATACAATGGTGAAATGTTGAAATGGATAACCAACTTATAACGGTGGCTACACCATATAACACAATGCAGGAATTTTCCACTTGGAAACGCTCAGGTAATTTCTCCTTATTTCTCTCTTATGTTTGAAACAACAGAAAGAAATGCCTAATTAACCATCTAAACTTCATTAGGAGTTCCCTGTGAATACAAATTTCCAAATAGGTACTCCAAATATGAAAGATTTTATTTATTCAACTTGGGTCATATAGTGAGAAAAAAAATGATATAAAACTTTAATCTTTTAACACTGCAAAGTGTTACAATGCATCCAGTTTCTGCCAGCCCCCTTATGCAAATCATCCCGCCATCTAGCCGGAGGGCGTCCCACGCTACGTTTACCAAGACGTAAGAAGTCCACTCCAGAACACGCTTGCTCCAGCGGTTATCGGTACTGCGACATACAGTATTTGAGTGCTCTAAGAAAATTCCCATTTTAGAAAGTTTTCAATATTGCATAGTTTTTGCTCTTAGTTGTATGAGTTTCTCTAGCATTAACAATTTATTAACTTTTTTCTGCTCCAATGAATGGGAACAATACATGCCCAATTTATCTATTGTAGTAAATAAACGCAAAATTTTCCAGTTTGTATACTCTAACAAAGCGTCTCATGCTTTCATCTTAAGTTTAATCTAGTATCATAACTCATTAATAACGTTCTAGAACTACGAAAACATTTTAATTATGAATAGACCTGATCTTTAATCTAGACTTATTAGTATCTACAGGGTTTAGCAGCCGCTTAATGTGAATTAAGACATAATACATTTATTAAAAGATAGTCGTTAGGAAAACCAATAAGGGTACAGGATATCCCTTTACGACCGAGACAAACATTTTCTAAAATCTTATGAAAAATGTATGTAGATCGTTTTAAATTATCTTCGTATACTTGTAAAAAATAATTTAAAAAATCGAATTGCCTTTTATCATTAAAAAAATCGCATGCACGAAAGTGACGTTCAGGATATATACGTAAATGCAAGATCTTGCAAATTAGTATGGACATGCATAAAAACATTAATAAAACATGTTAACGCCTGGTAACACCGGCACCGGCGTTGACCAATCCAGACGACCGTCGGTAGCGAATCAGAGGGCTCCGTGAGCGCGACAACAGCGCCCAGGTTGCGGGCGCTCGACACCACAAAAAGCGGAGCACCGAGCCCAGAAATCGAAGCGAAGGCGAGGCTGCTCGTGTAATTGCAAATTTAGAAGTTTCAGCTGTCAACTATACTGAAGCCTGGAGACTGCTGTGTGACAGGTTCGCTCAACGGTTGTCGTGTATGTAAGAGACGTCACAACACATACCTACACAACAACACACAAACCACTAACAATCTGTCTAGTGGGTCTAACACAGATCTAATAAGCCAACCCACCGACAGCGTTAGGGAGGAAGCTACTTCCTCCTCAACAATGGTAACTTCTGACAGTGCCGAGGTGCGAAACACCCTCACTGCTAATACTTCTCTCAACAGTAGTGAAGCATTGCTCTCTACTGCTCTAATTGAAATTGTAAATCCTGTCAACAATAAGAGAGAGACAGTCAAATGTCTCTTGGATAACTGTTCACAGTCTAATTTCTTACTGAAGCGTTGAGGCAACGCCTGCAACTTGACCTTCAGCCTCTAACTGCCACAAATGTAACGGGAATAGGAAATACCTCTCTGACCTATAAACCTATGAGGTGCGCAGCTCATATAAAATCTAAACTGACCAATTTCAATGCTAACGCAGACTTTCTTGTCTTAAATAAAATAACTGATCAATTTCCTAAAAAATATGTTGATATTAGTTACCTTAACTTACCGGCATCGATGAAACTTGCAGATCCAACCTTTAACGTCCCATCTCAAATAGATATGCTATTAGGAGTTGAACTATTCTGGTCGATCGTTACTGGAAGGGCAAAAACATTGCAAGGTAGTAAGTACACCTTTCTTATCCCTTCAAAGCTTGGGTGGCTTGTAGCCGGTCCGATAGAGGGCGCCACTGCCTATGTAAACTCATTAAACACAAGTACTCATTGCTGCATGTCTGACCTGTCTGCCCAAATGACTAAGTTCTGGGAGACGCAGGAGGTACCGCAAGAAGCGGACTTCAAAAATGGAGGTGAGTTCGATTCTCATCCCATAGAAAAACATTTCACAGATACCACATATCGCCAATCTGATGGCAGGTTTGTAGTGCGTCTACCTTTAAAGGATACGCCCGACTGCCTAGGCAACACATTTAACATTGCTAAAAAACGCCTATTCAACTTAGAAAAACGTTTCAGTAAACAACCTGAACTTAAAAAAATGTATACTGATTTCATAAACGAATATGAAGGTTTAGGTCATCTGTCGGAATCTAAGCAATGTTACAATGCTTATCACGTCCCTCATCACCCAGTGATGAAGGACAGTGAATCTACACGATTAAGGGCAGTCTTTCATGGCAGCTGCCCAACCTCCTCTGGTTATTCTATTAATGATATCCAGATGGTAGGACCTAACATACAAAACTCGTTATTTGACATATTGCTTAGATTCCGACAGTATAGATATGTGCTGTCGTCTGATATAGAAAAACAATATCGTCAAATCTTAATTAATGAAGCAGATAGACACTTGCAAGTCATTTTGTGGCGTGAAAACGAGCACCTACCTATTCGTTCTTTGACCTTAAATACTGTTACTTATGGCTTCGCGTCTTCCAGCTGGTTAGCGGCGCGTTGTTTGTGGCAGTTGGGGGCTGAGAGCAAGGATCCATTAGTTAAGACTATAATACAAAATGATTTTTATTGCGATGACTTACTGACAGGCGCAGATTCTGTAAAAGAACTGCTTCATATACAGGCCGAGGTATCAAGGGTCCTAACCGCCGTTTGCTTTAACCTACGTAAATACCGCTCGAATTCAAACGAATTATTAAGTTCTGATTCTATTAATCAAAATGATCATTTGGCATTGAGCCAATCTTGTCAAACACTTGGACAGGGCTGGCTGCCCAGCCAAGATATTCTAAACTATGCAATTAAGCCTTATGAATCTGATGAAAAGGTTACAAAGAGATCAATATTATCAAAAACGTTCCAAGTCTTTGATCCCTTAGGCCTATTAAGTCTGTGCACAGTTAAACCTAAAATATTACTGCAAACCTTATGGAAAGAAGGCAAAGATTGGGACGAACCGGTTTCACCAGAAATCCAGCGAGTCTGGACGCGATTCATTAAAAACCTACATCATATAAAAATGCTTAGTATACCTAGATTTGTGTTGTGTGATGCACCCTCCACAATAGAATTACACTGCTTTTCTGATGCAGCAGAAACTGCGTATGCAGCCTGCATTTATGTTAAAACAATTTCAGGCTCGGGTGAACAACAAGTACACCTACTGTGTGCGAGAGACAGAATTGCTCCAATCAAGAGAACCAGCATACCACGACTTGAATTGTCAGGTTGCTTGTTAGCTGCGCGAACCTACGCAGCTGTAGTAAAAGCCTGGAGACGTCCTGTCTCTCGTGCAATATTCTGGACTGACTCTAGCTGCTGCCTGGCTTGGCTAAAAACTGACATTAGCAAATTAAAGACCTTTGTGGCCAACAGAGTGGCAGCTATAGCCAGTCTCACCCCAGGAGCTACCTGGAGACATGTACCTACCAAAGAAAATCCAAGTGACCTCGCAACCCGTGGCGTAGACCCACAACATGTCTCTGGAGCCGCTCTTTGGTGGCATGGCCCCGAGTTCCTACTAAAACCTGAAGCTGAGTGGCCAGACTTGAATTCTGTGCCTCCGGAGGTCTTGCCTGAAATCAAGGTAACTTCTATGCTTACAACTTTAGAACCTGAGCCATCGATCATTGATTTTGATAGGTTTTCAAAATATAAAAGATTACAACACGCCATGACTTATGTGCGCCGTTTCATTAATAACTGTAAACCTAGATTACCTAAACTAACGGGATCGCTGTCGGCGCAGGAACTCGCAGACTCGCTACATACTTTAGTCAAAATTGCTCAACAACAGTCGTTTAAGTCTGAAATAGAAACGATGCACAAAGGTCACAGGTTGAGCCCTAAATCACATATCACAACTCTGTCTCCGTTCCTTGACTCTCAAGGCATCTTGAGAGTCGGGGGGAGGCTGGAGGCTTCTGATCGTAGCTACGACCAGAAGCATCCCATGTTATTACGTGCTAAACACACTCTAACCAGACTCATTTTTACACATGAACACATACGTCTCTTACATGCAGGGCCACAGTTGTTATTATGTTCAGTTCGAGACATTATATGGCCGATCGGAGGCAGACATCTCGCAAGAAGCACGGCCCGCAATTGTGTCACTTGTAGGCGTATTTCTGGTCAAACTTTAAAAAATATTATGGGCAACTTACCCGAACAACGCACAAACACTGATTTTCCATTCACGTCAACTGCGCTTGACCTGGCTGGTCCCTATTTCATAACCGATCGCCGCGGACGTGGATGTAAAATTACCAAATGTTATATGTGTCTATTTATATGTCTAAGATATAAATGTGTACATTTAGAAGCTGTGAGCGACCTGTCTAAAGATTCATTTATGCTTGCACTTCGCAGATTTATCGCCCGACGCGGTAAGCCCGCGGAGTTGTTCTGTGATAACGGTAGAAACTTTGTAGCTGCAGCTAAAGAGATTAATGACTTTTATAAACTATATCAAAATGATATATCTGATTTTGCAGCTGGTCAAGGTATTCAATTTAAATTTGCGCCAGCTTACGCTCCTAACTTTAACGGCTATGCTGAGGCCGGTATTAAAAGTGCTAAATTTCATCTAAAAAGAGTATTAGGCACTACTCATCTCACATTTGAAGAGCTGTCCTCCTTGTTCACTCAAGTAGAGGCAATATTGAACAGTAGACCACTCTGTCCACTCTCCTCCTCCCCCAATGACTTAGACCCCCTTACTCCCGGGCACTTTCTGGTTTTTAGGGCGCTCGAGTCGCTGCCGTCGCCGCCACTTGAAGACCGGAGCCCACAACGCCTGGACCGCTACCTCAAGCTGGAGCAGCTGCGTCAACACTTCTGGAACCGGTGGTCGTCGGAGTTCGTGTCTCTACAACAGCAACGCTACAAGTGGCGCGAAAGACAACGCGATCTACGCCTGGGAGAGCTGGTGCTCATCAAAGAGGAAGGCTTGCCACCGCTGCTGTGGCGCATGGGCAGGGTAGTCAAGCTATACCCCGGCAAGGATGGCGTGCCGCGTGTCGCGGACCTCAATACTGCCAGGGGGCTCGTCAAGCGAGCACTCAACAGAATATGCCCATTACCTATGCAAGAAAGGGATTCCTGAAAGATACTCTTTCAGCGCCCCGGAGTATGTTAACGCCTGGTAACACCGGCACCGGCGTTGACCAATCCAGACGACCGTCGGTAGCGAATCAGAGGGCTCCGTGAGCGCGACAACAGCGCCCAGGTTGCGGGCGCTCGACACCACAAAAAGCGGAGCACCGAGCCCAGAAATCCCTCTTTCCTTCTAACCACTGAAGCCGCCGCACGTGTCCTAGACATTAACAAGAACCTATAGATTGTACTTTATCCATGATTAAAATGGTAAACTATTAAAGTAGTTTAATTTACTAGAGGCTACAACAAAACACATTATTTATGAAAAAACTTCCTATTATAAGCGATCTTATATTTTTAGTGTTCCGTACCACAAGAAGAAAAAAAACGGAGCACTCATTGGATCACTGGCGTGGTGCAACTGTCCGTCTGTTACAACCGATTTACTCCGACACTACTACTGTGCAGATTGAGTTGAATTTTCGCTCACCTATGTAAATTGGTGACCCAACGATGGATGTCAAACGTAAATAAATGAGTTTTAAATGTGAAAGCTACTTTTAGACGGTAAATTAGAAAATAAAAATCAAAATTTTCACTTCATGATTTCGAGAAGATAAAAATGTATTATCAATGCTAATAATAATATGATGAATGGATTAAAGCGACGATTTTTTGGAGTCGACGTGTAATAACCAGTACTATTTGCAATATATATTGCTTTTACTGACTGGGAAAAACGAAGAATCTGTAAATTACATTACATTATACATATTCACACAAGAAAAAAAAGCGATATTTACTACACATTGAGTTTTCCACAGATTTAAAGATGTGAACGGAATTAACGGGTTTTAATAGCCAAACAAGAGAATATTTGTGGTTAAATACTTAAAAAGCTTATGCTAGAAAGTACTATGTCGTGCACAAGCAGAATTAGCAGTAATCTCGCACCTAGCTTTAGTGATGATGTGAAGCTTCCGAAGGTAGACATAGCAAAGTTTACCGGAAACTATCAAGATTGGACGTCCTTCTACAATGTGTTTTTTTCATTCATCCACGAATAAGCAAAACTTAAGAAGAGTTCAAAAGAGCAACATTCATAATAGCAAGGCCAAAGCAATTCGAGAGATATTAGGTATAGACACCTATGGAGTGCCTAACAAAGATGAAAATACAAGATATTATTAACCCAGTTCCTTGGATACGCTAATTAAAATACGATAAAATATATACCTAACGAATTAGACGATAGTCATATGTTTTGAAGAATTGGTTACATATTACCAATTCTTCAAAACATATGACTATCTTTCTTGGTTTTATTTTATGCGCAATGACCGATTATGCATATCCGTGCAAATATTTATGACAAGCTCCGTCCGAACCTACAATTTTGTGCACTTATTATTTACGGGCATATTGTTTACACAAAATCATTTAATTTTATTCTAATTTGTGCTAAATAAAAACGTTTAACTCTTTAAGAGTAAGTATCACTCAATAAATAGAATGTTTGTTACCGCAAATATACGAAATTACGAACTTACATGTGCACCTACTCCCACCAAAATACATCGCCATCTTCAACGCTGTCTTGCGACTGACTGATGCGGCCGCCCTAAGGTATTTGCTAATTTTACGTGTCGGCTAGTGTCTGCAGATTCGATCGGTATAGGTTTGAGCTGGAAAATACAATTTACTTGGTGACAGGATTTTTGCAAAGTAATTTGCAGGATTATATCAAACCAGTCGGAAAGGGGTAAGAAAGAATCCTTTCATCTGATTAAATTGTAGTTTTCCTAAATTAACATAGGTACAATCGAAATAGAGGACGGGAAACGAATGGTTACAGGCAAAGTAGATAGATTGGGATACGCGGCCTGTAACCATGTTTCTCGGCGAGATTTCTCAAACTTGCGTTGACATAAAACTAACTGATTTCACCAAACCATGCTATTTAATTTGTAATAGAGATGCGCAAGATCGCTCACGGAGTTGAAAGGCGTAAACGTACTGCTTACATAGGTTGTCAAACGTTGTAAGACTACGACGATCTGCCATTGTAAAGTGCAAATTAACGATTAATTTTAAAGTACACTGCTTCTCAATTAACTTTTCTTAGAAAGTTAATTACTTAGCTTACTTAAAATTAGCATTTTGAATCGAATAATGTTCACGGTTTGGCTAAAAATCTCGGATTCCTCGGTTTCCATAAAAGCCAGTATCATGTTAACATCCTGTATACGGAACACGCCGCCTTGTCTTAATGGTTTTCATATCCGACTAACTGCAAGGTCATCATCATTAGTATCTCAGACAAAAGGCATTAGACTATGATAAGGTATACAGCGTGGGTAGGTATTTGATACGGGCGAACAATTAATCCAGCTATAATATCAGGATGCTAAGCCAAGTTGCCAATCGCTAACGCTTAGTAGCGTATCGTAGTTTTCCTTCTCTGTCGCTCTTCCATATTAGTGCGACAAAGACAGGTAGCTGCCTTTCGTTTACGATTGACGATTAAGCGTTAGCGATTGGCAACTTGTCTAAGCACCCTGATCCTATGAGTTGTACACAATAATTATTTTGTTAAATTTTGTTGTTAATTACGTATAATGATTTTTCTAAAGTGCAACCCAGCAGCAATGTATGGCAGCCAACTGACTTGAGACTCGTAATTACTATGACGTTTAGATACTTATGTATATTTTAAGTAATGTGGCTACCATAGATGGAATACATTGCGTGCTCAATTATTTTGTATGAAAAAAAAACCTTAATTTCCTAAGGAAATGTATGTAAACAGGTTCACTAGGTCCGATAGTAATCGCGACTAAAATATTCGCCCGTATCAAATACACACGCTGTATGTACAGTCATCATCAGGGGAACTGCCATGATCTCACAATGCGATTCAGTTTTTACCAACTTTCAGTAGAAACCAAAAAAAAATATGGCTGACAGTCCATAGTATTTGACACATTCGTGAAACACGATCGCAGATTTATATTTCTACGTTAATACGAATAAATATAAATATTTTTTACTTAAAATATAAGTTAACTCATGGTTTAAGATTCTAAGTTCATAATAAAACCAAGATTGTGTTCTAATAGTGCGTGATTATGAATAAGGTGTTTTAATTTTTTTTATGATTCTACTGACGTTTGGTATAAGTTCAGCTTCTCAGATTTTGACAGTTACTCTATGCAACTAACACATCGCAATTATTTTATTTTACAAATTATTAATAGTAAATATGGATTACAATCTTAGAATCAGTAATTGTCATACAAAACTCTTCAGAGTTTGACTGTAGGATCCCAGTCTATATAGGTATAATAGTTATACATAGGTGTTATAACATCAAATTATAAGCTTATATTATTATTGACATGGCAAATTATGGAAGTGTGTTTTCAGAAGCCTCTTTTTATTTTTGTTGGCCTGATGGCTTCAGGCAAACTGTTAAGTAGGTAAGGGATGCGTTTCCGAAGAGTTCTATTACCATAGTGGTTATTTATTTAAAGTCTGCATACCGGATAATATTGAGGAGTAAGTGGAGGAGGAAGAAAACAGGCACACCAATGCATGTAAAGGTGCATTCAGACCAAACGAGCATTCGCTATTCTATCCCCCACTCTACGAAATCAACGAATCACGTTTTGTGTAACAATCGAATTTCGTAGAGTAGGGGGTTAGAACAGCGAATGCTCTTTTGGTCTGAATGCACCTTTGCATGCATTGGTGTGCCTGTTTTCTTCCTCCTCCACTTACTCCTCAATATTATCCGTTATGCAGACTTTAGAAAAATGTAACTAACGGCTTACGGCTACATAAATTATAGGTTCAAGATTTCAATTTCGATAGTGTTCATATTCTGTTCCTACCATAATGCTAGGTTTACACTTGTCATTAGTTAAGTTAGTGTACGTGGTTAGGGACTTGCACAGTGACAAGTGGCAAGTAACCGTCTACACATTGTTATTAGTCTAGTTACCTCTTTATTTTTTGAAGTCTGTTATAACTTACCTACTCACAAAAAACGGATCCGGGTGAATATCTGAGCGTTTCAACCGCCTAATTTTGGTGGCATCATTTTTGCCGAAGTTTCTAATTGTCTCAATGTTATACTTCGTCATTTGTATAAGGTACCGTGCCTCCTTTAAACGACAAAGTAGCACATTGTAACGAATAGAAATTTCGGCAAAAATTATGCCACGAAAATTAGGCGGTTGAAACGCTCAGATATTCACCCATCCCACCAAATAAGTAGGTAGCTAGAAAATAATTCATTACATTTATCTCACTTCCAATTTCGGGCGTTCCAGGGGCTAACTATACCGCCTCTAACGCCAGGGTTGTGTACCGAGCAAATACTTGACAGTTAATAGGGACGTGTTTGCCGTTGGTTTGCCGACATCGGAATTGGGGCCATTTCGATGGTTTGTGCCTTTAGCCATTCTAATTGTCTATTAAGAGGTTTGAGTTGTTGTGTAGCTACTATAGGAAACACAATAACTATTATAGGTAGGTACCTATAATAACTAGTTATTGTCACATAATTATTTTTATTTATAATTCATTAACTTTCTTGATTTGAGTGTTTGAAGTAGACCTGGGCTGAAACATTCGTAATCGTTGTTCAATGCCCGTCATTTTGATGCCATACTCGATAGTTTTCTTACATATTTTTTTCCACATTGGTATCCCAGTGAAATTATTTTGTCTCATTTTCCTGCTACAGTTAATCCAATCAGTGAATTGTAATTTTATTCGTTACGATGGATTTAGTCTCGAATGATTTAGAGAGAATTACAGGGTAGGTCAATTGGTTAGCCTTCTTCGTCCTTCAGATAACACTTTAAATCCTTTAAGAATTTAAATGAGCTTTGAAAGTGTGACACGAATTAGTTAATAACTTTATAAGGCTTTAGGGTTGAAAGTCTGCATGCTAAAGATAATTGGAGTTTTATAGCCTAGGATTTTCTGCCGAATTAACTTTTAAGTACTAACCTAAAATGTTTTGTCCGACACTTTTGTTTCAAATTACTTAATCCACCTAATCTTACTGTTTAAAACTCATTGAATACCTTTTTATTCGAGTAGCCACCAAAATGAGATGTTTTCAGGGTTCGAGTATGTGAGTTTCTTCGTATCCCTAGATATACGTAATGATTAAATTTATTTTTATCTTTAAGGATTGAGGTATCGTCAGAATATGTATGCTACTACCACAAGTGTCATAGGCTATATTGCATTACGCTTAAAGTAATTTAGTACATACTCCATTTTGTCTGAAACAAAAAAAACCTATTGAATAAGGTATCAAAAGGAAGAGCTTTGGACAACGATTACGATATGTGTTATACGTACTTATGATATTTGTTCAGATATATGTAGTAGTGTAAGCAACTCTACGTCATTAGGCCTTCAACCTGGCTGAAGGGTCACGTAGTTTGTGTGTTATTTAAGAAGAATTTCCTCCCGCGTACATACTCTGGCTGTGTCATGAGCTTCTTTGCGAGGTTTTCTCAAGAGACGTATGAGGTTCTTCAAAAAAGGAGCTAATAGGTTTTTAAAGCGTCGGCATATGCGTGTTAATCCTTCTGGGTGCTTAGCCAATTTGCCAAACGCTAACGCTTAATCGTCAATCGTAAACGAAAGGCAGTTAACTATCTTTGTCGCACTAATATGAAAGAGTGACAGAGAGGGAAAACTACGATATGCTACTAAGCGCTAGCGATTGGTAACTTGGCTAAGCATCCTGAGGTTGCAGATATCCAAAGGCTACGGAAGCCTGCTCACAACTAAACAGGCCGTGTACGTTAATTGCCAGTTAATTTCCAGAAATTATAATTATCTACGAATTGTAGCTACTCTCAGTCTGGTTTCATTCATATTTATGTAGTACCTATATTTGTATACGTTTTAATATTAAACTATCTTTCTTCCAAGGCAAATTCATAACAAAGGCTAGATACGATTTAACATCGTACAGAATGGAAAATGAAAAACTTTTCTATTTATTCTTTAGCTGCAACAAAAGATTTCTTTATAAAAGCAGGTACGCCGCAAATCACAACAAGGGAGGATTAAGTCTTCAAGCTCTAAGACTACGCTTTTCTAATAAGCAGCTAAATCACACGATTCAGCTTCGGATTAAACAATTTTGTGTTTTCAATACTCTTCACAAGCAAAAGGTACTAAAGAACCAAAATAAGCCACTGTTGTGTTACCTTTTGTAAATGGAATGAAAATCTTCTTTGTGACTTTCCGAGCTCAGATGGTATTGTCTTGTAACTTTATCATTAATAACTTTGCCTATTGTGTCGGATAATATACAATAGATTATTTACATTGCAAATTTAATAAGCTCCTTTTCACCTACTGACCAAGTGAATCATCAATGTGTGCATACAATTTATGCTGAACTGAACATACAGATTATGCTGTTTTGTGGCACACTTTGTGAACTTTGTCTTTGTTTTGTTCTTTTGAATGTGTATGTGTTTGTTTGTAAAGTGTTGTCACATTATTTGTCCTTATTTTTTCGTACATGTGTAACCCCAAGTTTATAAATGTCTTCTAACTTAGCCGCTAAGTATTGATTGTCTTTTACGGTCTTATCAATAATGTTTGAGTAAGGAAACACAATACTTAGCGAGAAGCAATACTTAGCGCCTTGCTAAGTTAGGAGTTTATATGAGTAAAGGGATAAATCTATAAAGCCCAAGCATCGGTTTTATTGGTGTAATTATTGATATGGAAGTTTTCTTAACGCTACCTACAAATATTTATTACCTCATCAACTTCAAAAGGTCAATTTAACAAAAATATAACTTCAAACATATTTATGACGGTTAACGCGATATCCGCTTTTGAAAGTAAATACCTGTCGACAGGTGTTCTTACCTACCCGTATTCATTTCACATTCTGTATGGATTTCAAAGCCATGTGTAATATAAGCAACGTTATTCATAATATTTATAATAAACGTCTCATCTTAATATCCGTTGAAATTGCTCATTCTTAATTGCTATTTTGATATCTGCGTTTGCAAAAACAAACAAAACGAGGCAAGTTTGATCAATAAGAGGATAATCATTTACTTACCTTTTTTGTATGAATAATTCAGTGGTCTTCAACAATCACCAAAATTACGACATCGATTTAGGCCCCGGCCACATGACCACGGTGCGGCGTCGTAAACGTAAAACGGCGCGGCGTCGTGGCATTGCACGTTATCGCACCGTGGGAAATTACGACGCGGCGTCGTGGCATTGCACGTTATCCCACCGTGCGAAATTACGACGCGGCATCAGGCAAATCCACGTTGTCGCGACGGGCAGTTTAACGTCGTTGCGGTGCCGTGTGGAGTAGATGCAAGGTGCGGTGTCACGTTGTACCACGACGCCGTACCTTCTCATACTTCTCCAAACATTTTTGCGATCAGTCTGCAATTCGACATGGATCCCATAACACGTATTCTGCTCTTGTTACTTATAAGAAGAAACATGAAGAAAAATCAAAGGAAAAGAAAATATTGGATAAATCCATATCTTTCTATTATGAATCATGATGGAAGTCATTTCATAAGGAAGTACAAGGCACTGAAAACAAGTGATCACAAGTTTTATGATTATTTTAGAATGTCTGTGTCAAGTTTTGAAGAACTCTTATGGAAAATATGACTTCGTTTAAAAAAGCAACACGTAATGCATCTACTCCACACGGCACCGCAACGTTAAACTGCCCGTCGCGACAACGTGGATTTGCCCGGCGCCGCGTCGTAATTTCGCACGGTGCAACAACGTGGAATGCCACGACGCCGCGCCGTAATTTCCCACGGTGCGATAACGTGCAATGCCACGACGCCGCGCCGTTTTACGTTTACGACGCCGCACCGTGGTCATGTGGCCGGGCCCTTAGTGCCGTCAATTTTCTACGATTGGGCGGAGTCGAATGGAAAAAGGCATTCAGTTTTTCAGTTCATTTCATCATAATTCTGCGACCTATACAAAATGTAGGTATGCGTCAATGACTTCCAAAAATGGAACAAGACCCTAGGACCATAGTGAAATAACAAATCAGAGTTCTGAATTCATACAAGATTGATGACTATTTGATTCATTAGAAATTATATTATGTTGGAGGTACAGTAAAACATATTGAAAATCACTTTAAACTGGCTTCAAAACAATAGAAACATTATGAATGAAACCTAAATAGTCTTCACGAAACTAGCTACGGACATGCCTAATTATGAAAACATATTTTAGTCATGTACAAAAATCGAATAAATGGACGTCATTGTTGGGGATGACATGGACATTACTCCAAAGTTGATTAATCGATTAATTACTGAAAATTATACACCGTGATTTCTAATAACCCGAAAGATTTTAACAGTGTGTTCCTGACCACATTTAGAAACTATAATGTCGTATAAACTTTTCTGGATATCGCCTAGTTTCAGAGTTATTACCAATTAAAAAAAAACATATTTTCTAATTGTAACTCGGTACAAAAGGTCTTTTTAACGGCGTTGGTGCCATTATGGAGAATAGTCTCACTAACCTCATTAATAGATGTCGAAAAGTGAGAAATAAAACCTTTTAAAAATGAGGTTTTTGTAAAAAAAAACCTTAACACTCATTGTAAGTGCTAGTTTCATGAATAACTTTTACTTTTTATGTTAAAATACATTCAAAAATTAAATAACAATTGAAAAAAAAAATAAAAAAAATTTTTTTTTTTCGCCAAAAATGACAAAAGTCATATAATATTTTTTGTTTGTTTTTACATCAAAAATTCGTGGTTAAAATGTTTCGGGTTATTAGACATCACGGTGTATATATGTTTATTTCATAAACAAATAACTTTATTCATTTGATATGATTCAATCATCTTTCAAGTCATGTTCTTATTATTACAATAAAATGACGCCCAATACTTTATTTGTCCCATCTCTGGCTTATGCCTTGAAAACTCTATGATTTTCCAATCTATGATGATTGGATTATTCTTTGAGAGACCTTTTGTTTACGCTCTTTACTCAAGGGAATAACAATTTATTTTTACAGCATCAATATTTCGTCATCTTAAAATGAGAATTTTCTATTGTATCATTGTTTGCAAGCAAGGACGGATAATGGAGGTATTATCCTTATACAATGCAAGATAAATAAATTGGAATATTTAATTCAAATAAAATGTAGTTCTAGCGAAAGGGTTCTTGTATCCCTTTGAGAATAGTTATTTACAGATAAATGATTATTCCTTTGACAGTCGCATAGTTGACCGGTAAACTATTTGGAACATTTATTTTAGTTTTATATATCCAAGTAAGCAGAAGTAGTTGAATAATTTAATGGATTCAGTTGCATTGCTACGTATGTGTGAGTTTATTGTACGATTTCACTATTTTATTGAACTATGAAAAGGTTATTTTATTGGAAACACTTAAAAGCGTTTATTGCTTGCACGACTTCCTATATTCTATTGGTAAACGACAGATTCAAAAAACCCTATCGAAAAATTGAATGCAAAAACTAACAATGGAAGATTGTTAGCCGATGAGACAAGAGAGGCATTCTCTCAATTTCCAGCGAATAAATTGCCACGTACAAAAGAAATGGATAAGCATGAAATTCTTTGTAACAAGGGGTCCAAGTGGAGGGCACTAGAAACGTTCCGGCCCGAGTTCTACTGCGAATTTCATTTCGATTATGTTGGTTGTTTTAAGGGATTGTTTTTTGTGTTATGGCGAGTTGAATGGAAACAAATAATAAATAAATACGTCCTAAGGAAGCTCAATTAAGGCTTGTGATGTGGGTATCAGGCGACGATACGAGTATATATAATAGATAGATACATAAAGATACTTCAAATAATACATAGACAGCCATGACCAAGGAACAAATATTTGTGATAAATAAATACACAAATAATGCCCTCGCCGGGATTCGAACCCGGAACCTCCAGCTTCGTAGGCAGGGTCACTACCAACTAGGCTACGGAGGCTGACAATAATACTGGAACTCTAATGCAACTGTCCTGAATACTTATGAAAACCTAAATATACGTTGATTTTTTATTCATCGGCCAAACTTTGGGGGTTCAGTTCTGAGGTCATGTTGATGAACTTTTACTATGAGACCGACATCCAATTCGAAAAAAAATTGATGTTCCATACAAAACCTGAGATATTATTAGTAGGCGGAAATGTATGGTTATCAAATTTTTAAGTCCCGAATCGGATGTCGGTCCTATAGTAAAGTTCATCAATACGTATATTACCTCAGAATTAACCTTGTACAATTTTTTACATGAAATAAACTTTCTCATTAGCCAACTTCAACCCAATGTTGGATACACGACTATTACGTATGTGTATGGACGCATTTACACAAGGAGGTGATAGCCATAATCGCCACACTTGGCAAGCGGATTGGTGATTGCTGTAGTGTGTCCACTATGACGCTGCTGATTAAAAAAGCAATGGTTAGTGAAACTTTAATCCTTTCGAGCCTTACGACATAGTTCCCGTGTTGGCAAATGTTTTCGAACCGTGATCACAAAGGAGATTTAATCAATTATAAATAAAATTAATAAAAATAGCCCTTCACGATTTAAAACAAATCATAAATTACATTATACAAATTCGAGGTCTTAAAAAAAAGACTAAATGAGCTTCGAAACTAGGTAGAATGCATCTTATCATGTGAACTTTATTTCTTACGAACTTAACCTATACCTATATAAGATTGGTCTTAGTGGCATTGAATCGATACTTTATTATTTCATATTGTACGGTATCATTTATCGTCAGATAAAAACGACGATAAAGTTCCATGTTTCTTGGATTGGGTGAAGAATTCAGAAAAATTACAACACAATCTGATGTAAAACTGTTCTATTTGTACTATAAATATTTGTAATCAGCATGTTTCCAGCATTTTCTGTGAAAAAATCCGCCGGAATCGCAATAATAATTGCCCGTGAGTGTATAAACGAGCAAGCTGCAAATCTAGCTGGATTTATATTCGGATTACAGACCTAGTACTTGATACATGCTTTCCCCTTACAAATCGACCGACTAGTATTTGAAATTATTATTTTTATTCTTTCTTTCTATCGTAATATATCTGAATCACTTATTTTATATTTTTCAATATCGTCTGCAATAAAAAAAAATCTGAATCCAGTATTATTTCATGATAAATAATAATATAACATCGAAGCTGTAGTATACAATTACATTTTCTCAGTAATAATTCGAAGGAAATGCAGTTACAAACTAGTAATTCAATATTCAGTGCACTGCAACTCAAACGTGTCTATCGAACCGTCCAAATTTCGACAAGGAATCTCAGAATACCTATCTAGAAGGTATTTTTAACTGACTTCAAAAAAGGAGGTTCTCAATTCGACAGATTTTTTTGTATTAATATTAATTAATGTATTAATCTCTGAGACTCGGGAACTAATTCTCAATTCATCATCATCATCATCATATCAGCCGAAAGACGTCCACTGCTGAACATAGGCCTCCCCCAGAGATTGCCACAAAGACCGGTCCTGCGCCACGGTATATAATTATGTCTGTCACTTACCGTAGCCTTCTTGGCTTAATTGTAAGTGATTGGTCGCAAATTCCACGTTTGCTTCTTCTTAACTTAATATGGTTAGTGAATGCAGGTATCTAATAACAATTTATAAAGTGACTTTTTACGATTCTTTTACATTTAACAGCTTCATCTATTGTTTCTATTTTATTTAGTAGCGCTACAGGTAAATCATTCAATATAATAGGCAACATGAAGTCAGAGGTACACTGTCCATAATTATTTTTACAGCTAGCAATTAATAAGGTAGCAAGTGTAGCAATAAATATACTAGATATCTTAAATTACTACTAATTGAAAAACATTTTTTCCGATTGTAACTTAAAATTAAGTAAATTCATATTATCTCAACTGAAATTATCTTGTTACAAGGAGTAGGTACTTAGTTGATTCGATGTTACTGCAGCTGCAGCAACTGTCCATTTCATCAGAAATTATGTGAGAGCTAGAAAGAGTTGCCTTCAATCAAACCTAAGAAATGCTAAAAGCTGGGAATCGATTGGTTGTAATAAGAACCCCGGAGCTAGTAGCACTGTAACTGATTTATGTCTTAACATTAACTTTACTAAAGCTTAGGGCGGTCGAAGAATTGTTATGAAAGTATTATATAAAAAAAGACATATGGTGGAAGTACTAGTACCCGAAGCTGTACCAATACTCATCATCTTAGCTTGAGTTGCTATCGATAAAATATATAAAAAACTATTAGGGCTTTTGAACGATGATAAATGCTTCACATCCCAACTTTGAAATAATTAACCAATATATTTTTTTTATGTGACAAAGGTAGACAACTGAGCTCTCAGCCCACCTCATGGAAAACAGGCCCATGGACATAGTGATAAAAACATCACCAGCTAAAGCACCTGACACTTACTTGTACAATTGAGTTACTATGAAAATTTGCAATTTTGAAAAATTTTGATATTGTCACCCTATAAAATCTATATATATAAACGGCAATGTCCTGACTGACTGACTGACTTAAATCAACGCACAGCCCAAATCGCTGGTCCTAGAGAGTTCAAACTTGGCATGTACATTCTTTATAATGTTTAGAGGCGCACTAAGAACGGATTTCTGAAAATTCATCCCGTAAAGGGGTTAAATGGGGGGTTAAAGTTTGTATGGGGAAATAAGATTAGTTGGGCTATTTTATTCGAAACTTCACAGGAATGTTTTTAATAATAAATAAGTAAACACATGTTTCAGGTTTTTTGAAAATTTATCCCTTAAAGGGGTTAAATGGAGGGTTAAAGTTTGTATGGGGAAATAAGATTAGTTGGGCTATTTTATTCGAAACTTCACATGAATGTTTTTAACAATAAATAAGTAAACATGTGTTTCAGGTTTTTTGAAAATTCATTCCCTATGGGGGTTAAATGGAGAGTTAAAGTTTGTGTGGGAAAAAAAGATTAGTTGGTCTATTTTATTCGAAACTTCACAGGAATGTTTTTAATAATAAATAAGTAAACACATGTTTCAGGTTTTTTGAAAATTCATCCGTTAAGGGGGTTTAATGGAGGGTTAAAGTTTGTACGGGGAAATAAGATTAGTTGGGCTATTTTATTCGAAACTTCACATGAATGTTTTTAACAATAAATAAGTAAACACGTGTTTCAGGTTTTTTGAAAATTCATTCCCTATGGGGGTTAAATGGAAGGTTAAAGTTTGTAAGAAGGAACCAGATTCGTTGGGCTATTTAATTCAAAACTTCATAGAAGTGTTCTTGCCAATGAAGATGTAGGTACTTATCTACATACCATGTATACGAGTAACATAGGTACGATGAATACGTAGATACTTTTAATCTTAAATTTTGGTAAGTGATGCAGTTTGCTACATAAAAGGTCATTGTGAGGTTTTATTTTTTAAGTCTAGACAAAACCATATTTATTTGTTTGTTCGTTAAAAATATCTACAATTTTGCATGGCGACATATGATTCAAAGCGAACGAATTTCAAATGTTTGTTTGACAGCTCGCGGACAGTATATGTATAAGCAGCGCGGGTACGCGGGCCGCCTCACTGTAAATTCAGCTTTCTAATTCGTGTAGTTTATTTGCAATTAAGTATTTAATTATGTCATACTAATATGCTGTTCAATGAAACAATGTAAATAAGGTAAGATTCTACTTAGGTTTAGGAAAGGTTAGAACTGCGACCCCACACAGAAACGAACGGCTATCAAAGTAGGTTTTGGGTTAGATTAGAAATACGACTGCACACAGAAACGAACGACTATCAAAGGAGGTTCAGGTTAGGTTTGAATAGTAACCCCACACAGCAAGGAACGGCTTTGAAAGTAGGTTTGAACTCCGACCCCACACAGAAACTAACGGCTATTAAAGTAGGTTTAGGTTAGATTAGAACTGCGACCCCACACATAAGCAAACGGCTATCAAAGTAGTTTAAGGCTAGGTTAAAACTGCGACCATTGCGATTCCACGCAGAAATGAACGGTTATTCAAATAGGTTTAGGTTAGGTTAGAACTGTGACCCCACAGATAAGCAAACAGCTATCAAAGTAGGTTCAGGTTAGGTTAGAACTGCGACCCCACACATAAGCAAACGGCTATCAAAGTAGGTTTAGGTTAAGTAAGAACTGCGACCAGTGCGATCCCACACAGAAGCGAACGGCTATTAAAATAGGTTTATGTTAGGGTAAAACTGTGACCCCACACATAAGCGAACAGCTATCACAGAAGGTTTAGGTTAGGTTAGGTTAGAACTGCGACCCCACACAAAAGCAAACGGCTATCAAAGTAGGTTTAGTTTAGGTTAGAACTGCGACCCCACACATAAGCGAACAGCTATCAAAGTAGGTTTAGGTTAGGTTAGAACTGCGACCCCACACATAAGCAAACGGCTATCAAAGCAGGTTTAGTTTAGGTTAGAACTGCGACCCCACACATAATCGAACAGCTATCAAAGTAGATTTAGGTTAGGTTAGAACTGCGACCCCACACATAAGCAAACGGCTATCAAAGCAGGTTTAGTTTAGGTTAGAACTGCGACCCCACACAAAAGAAAACGGCTATCAAAGTAGGTTAGGTTAGAACTGCGACCACACACAAAAGCAAACGGCTATCAAAGTAGGTTTAGTTTAGGTTAGAACTGCGATCCCACACAAAGGCAAACGGCTATCAAAGTAGGTTTAGGTTTGGTTTGAACTGCGACCAGTGCGACCCCACATAGAAACGAACGGCTATTAAAATATGTTTAAGTTAGGTTCTACGAACAAATAAAACATGGAAGCCGCACGGCATATTAAATTGCCTTTCAAAAACGGTCCTGAATTTTATTTGACAAGTGTCACCCCCTCTTCAATGCGTCACGGTAATGAATTTCAATGTCAACCTATAAAAATAAGTAAAAAAAGTTTTAAGTTAAACGGTTTTTATTGCACCAAAAACTAGAAAATAAAAATTAGTTGTAACTAACCGTAAATGCTACTTTCTGTAGATTCGTCACGTGAAACTATTATCACTGTAGTCTTCCCAAGTCGGATGCTGAAAACCACGTTTAGCCTCTATGTCAGTGGATTAAGCGTTACCTAATCGGAAACTTTTACCAAACTGAAATAAAAACGTGGGGCGTACGCAATTGTATTTAAGTCACTATAGTTATTTACTTATTTAAGAACACACGTAGAAATCAAGACAACAATAGTGTAATATTTAAAGTTCTGTTCGGGCCTTGATAAAAGTTATTTACCTCTGTAGAAGTGTTGGAACAGATGGATGATGAATTGCAAAATTAAAGCTACAATTAGATATTTTTAACTTTATGTTTCTTTATAATAACGCCCCACGTTTTTATTTTAGTTTGGTAAAAGTTTCCGATTAGGTAACGCTTAATCCACTGACATAGAGGCTAAACGTGGTTTTCAGCATCCGACTTGGGAAGACTACAGTGATAATAGTTTCACGTGACGAATCTACAGAAAGTAGCATTTACGGTTAGTTACAACTAATTTTTATTTTCTAGTTTTTGGTGCAATAAAAACCGTTTAACTTAAAACTTTTTTTACTTATTTTATTTTCAAGTTTTTAGTGCAATTGTTAAGTTAATTTCCGATACTATACCTACTTATACTAGATCAAAGATGTTGTTTGTAATATGCAATATAATTATGCACTGCTAGCGTTTAACTCTCGCGGGTTATTCACGACACATATGTAAACGTAATGGACATTACTTTATATGTAACGAGAGGGGAATCCCTGCTGAATAGATATTTTTAGAAATCCGATACTAAAATAATGTCAGCTTGAATGTCCGAAGTGTCTCAAATGGACATATTATTCATACAATACCTTAGATAACAGAGATCTGACAATAAGGAATATATCAATCAATTTGGTTTATTTAGAAAATCTAGTTTAAATTTTTATATTGTACACATTATACAAGTCGAATTTCGAGACTATAAAATATAAACTCATATTGTCAGTCGACCATCAGATCAGCTGGAGGGCCACAGGCCCGACGGCTCGCCCTACGCGAACCACTCACGCTGTCACTCTATCAGCTGGAGGGCCGAAGGCCCGACGGCTCGCCCTACGCGATCCACTCACGCTGTCACTCTATCAGCTGGAGGGCCGAAGGCCCGACGGCTCCTCCTACGCTCCGCGATCGACTCACACTGTCACTCTATCAGCTGGAGGGCCACAGGCCCGACGGCTCGCCCTACGCGAACCACTCACGCTGTCACTCTATCAGCTGGAGGGCCGAAGGCCCGACGGCTCGCCCTACGCGACCCACTCACGCTGTCACTCTATCAGCTGGAGGACCGCAGGCCCGACGGCTCGCCCTACGCGATCCACTCACGCTGTCACTCTATCAGCTGGAGGACTGCAGGCCCGACGGCTCGCCCTACGCGATCCACTCACGCTGTCACTCTATCAGCTGGAGGGCCGAAGGCCCGACGGCTCCTCCTACGCTCCGCGATCGACTCACACTGTCACTCTATCAGCTGGAGGGCCGCAGGCCCGACGGCTCGCCCTACGCGAACCACTCACGCTGTCACTCTATCAGCTGGAGGGCCGAAGGCCCGACGGCCGCGATCCACTCACGCTGTCATTCTATCAGCTGGAGGGCCGCAGGCCCGACGGCTTACCCTACGCGATCCGCTCACGCCGTCACTCTATAACTGTTAGTCTATCAGCCGGACCCAACAGCTCTCCCTACGCTAACCACTCACGCTGTCAGTCTATCGGCCGGAGGGCCGCAGAAAGTGGCAGTGGGCGTTGCGCATGGAAAGGTTCTTGAGTGGCGGTCACGTACCGGAAGGCGAAGGATGGGTAGACCCTCCACAAGGTGGACACATGACCTGGTCAAGGTCGCTGGATGCGGGTGGCACAGGGCCGGTCCTTGTGGCAATCTTTGGGGGAGGCCTATATTCACCAGTGAACGTCTTTCGGCTGCTATGATGATGATGATGATGATGAAATCCGTATGTTTCTACCAAATATCTAAAGCAGTATTTCAAAATCTACATTTCGCTAAACCTAGCCGTTGTGGCAGGCAGTAATATTGGAGTATCAGATTTGAGGAGTTGGACGTTAGTACGTAGGTTGCCCTGAAAGTTTCGGGAATCGGAAAAAATACGCATTTTAATGAAATAAAAGTACTTTTATAGTTTTTCAAAGTATTCTCCTTTGTGTTTAATACACTTTTTCATTCTCTGAAACCAGTTTTTAAAACAGTTATTGAAGTCTGAAGTGGGGGTTGACAAAATGGCCATTTTATAAGCGTCGACTGCTTCTTCCGCGGTCTGAAAACGCTGACCACGCAACCGATTCTTTATTTTCGGGAAAGTAAAAAAATCGTTGGGACTTAGGTCGGGGCTGTACGGATGATGGTCCAGTAATTCGACGTTTTCGCCCTTCAGATAGTCGTCTGTTTTCTGAGCGGTGTGAGGGCTGGCATTATCATGGTGTAGTATAATACGGCGGTTAGGGTTAGTTTTTCGCAGTTCAGCAAAAACAATCGGTAAACAAACGCCTATATACCAATCGGCATTGACAGTTCTTCGATCTTCAAGAGCGATAGTCGCCACGTGACCCGATTTGGAGACAAACGTGGCTACCATTTTTTTGATCGTGCTGCGAGAACGAACAACTTTTGTCGGCTTCGGTTCGTCTTCGTAAACCCAAACTCGAGATTGGTTTTTCGATTCAGGCTCATATGCGTAAATCCATGATTCGTCACCTGACACAATACTAAAAACGGCATTTGAGCTTCCTCCATTAAATCTTTTTAAAGTTTTGCGGCACCAATTGACACGTACCGTTTTCTGGTCGTCAGATAACAAGTGAGGAATCCACCGGGAAAATAACTTCCGCACGCCCAACTCTTGTTGTAAAATAACTTGTACCTGACTCATTCCAATGCCTAAAGTCTCCTGAATCTCCCGATATGTAACATGCCTATCTTCCTTTATCAGTTGGCGAACAACATCGATGTTTTGATCGGTAACGGCCGTTTTCGGTCGACCCTCACGTACGTCATCCGCAAGAGACACACGGCCACGTTGGAATTCCGAATACCACCTGTATATGGTCGTCTTTGAAGGTGCTTCACTACTAAAAGCAATAGTTAATCGGTCTCCACATTGTTGTTGTGTTAATCCACTTTTAAAGTCATAATAAATCATTGCTCTAAAACTATCGCGGGACAGCTCCATTTTCACCAGCGACTCAACGACTTTAAAAAACAATTGAAAATCGGACATTGTTTTTTTTTTCTAAGTGGCCAGTGTTTTCGAATAATGAGACTATGCTTGTAAGAAAGAGGTATAACACATGTCAAATATACGTTCCTAAGTATTAAATTCCCGAAATTTTCAGGGCATCCTACGTATTAAATTCGCATGTTTGTATTTAATATCTAAAGAACTTCTTTGAAATCATATATCGATAAAAGATAAACCTTGCGGTTATTGTAGGCAGTACTGCAGCATCAGGAGTGAGGAGTTGGAAGTCAAGATCAGGCTGTTAGTATTTGATTATGCCAAACATGCTATACTTTAATTTTCACGTGTCTAACACTCTCGGTTAAGGTAAGCAGTACGTCTGCAGCATCAGGCTTTGAGGATACAAGGATACAAATATTATAATATTGCATTGTCATGGGGACTTGATAAGAGTTCCAAATTTTATTGATTTCGGTGCAGTAGAAGTGGCCGAAAAATTGATCACAAGATTTGAAGCATCGACGACAGTTGATACGCGGTGAAGTTAATAAAAACCGTTTAAAAACTTAAACCGCCATTTAAAAATAGTTGTGATTGATCCATCAAAGTTTTGATTGGCTATATTCTATATTCTATAAGCATTTGTCAAAGATGTTGCGTCGACATATGCGCGGTGTTAAGAAAAGCGCTATGTCGTGCCCATATTGGCACAATTGAACAATTGTTTTTGGAGGCATTTTTGAGCTGGCGTTAGACGTTCATGTTATTTATAGTCGCAGGTTAGGTTACAACTGTGACCCCACACATAAGCAAACAGCTATCAAAGTAGGTTCAGGGTTAGTTTAGGACTGCGGGATAAATATTACTAAATTTAAACCAAACTATAATAAGAACCCGTAAAGGAAAACCTCAAGCACCATTTAAAATTCCCTGAATAAAATTTACTGAAAACTATTCTTCGACAGAATGACTTGTCGTTGAAATGAAAATACTTTAACCGTTGTCTTTGAAACAACATTCGATTAAATGATTGTCGACAAGTCAAGGCGAAACCCAAAAAAAAATATCACAAATATTAAACTTATTTCGGCCTCTTTTGAATCTCCTGAGAAAAAAAAACTAAATAGGATTCATTATTTGCAGGAAACCGTGTAACATGCTTAATATATAACTACATACAATCGAAATGGTAACCTCCTTCTTTTTTTAAGTCGGTTGAAAAATTTTTTTTTCATAGAATTCCAAAATCTACGCGTGCGAAGCCGCGGGCAAAAGCTAGTAAATACTATTTAAAAAAACTTACAACATAGCCGGTGTAATTAATGGCATAGATAGAGGCAATCCATCTAAGTCCTCAGGGTAGGCAGCCCATAGGTGATTTTTTTATCACTATTTCCATGGGCCTCAGTTCCTTTCCATCAGATGGGCTGAGAGCTCAGTTGTCTACCTTCGTCACATAAAAAAAAACACATGACAATACTTTATGTAGATTTATATATGAGCAAAATATCGTGATTCAAATAAATATTCTATTTTTACATGTTACGCACTGGTCCCTCCACCTTAACTACAACTAAACGGTTAAACTCACTTGTAGTCAGTCACTATGCGCGAAATGTCTCGAAGAATCTTGATATCCGTAGGGTTTTTATGATTGGCCGCCGATATAATATATAACTTGATAAAAAAATATCTTGTGAACAGTTCCTAATAATTGTTTTATTAATATCCGTATACATAAAAAGCTATGAAAAAAATCCTAAACAAACAAAGCTTCGCAGAATGATAGACGAGGGATTTTTTAATTATGTTTGATATTTTTCGGAAGCGTACACTTTGCGGTTTCCTGTTCCAATAAAAGTGTATGAATGTTAAATTAACCACACGTGGCCAGCGTATAGGTTGCTTTAGATACGAGTATATAAGCTGTATAAGTAAAATATCGGTGTTTTTTTTATGGAATAGGACGCAAGCGAGAAGACGTATCGTCTGATGGTAAACGATCACCGTCGCCCATGGACACCCGCAACACCCGTGGGATTACAAGTGCGTTGCCTACCATTAAGATGGGAATACACTTTTCTTGAAGATTTGAAGATCGTAACGGTCCGGAATCACCGCAGACGATAATTATTCCCGAGTATAGCCGTGCGAGGCGGGAAATTTCTAGAAAAACGCACGGTTGAGGACTGCCAAACATCTAAATGATGAGGATGGAAATGCTGTCGCGTAGGACAATGGCGGAAAGGCGCTGCAGAGATTAATCCGAACATTTCCTCAGAGCACTGATTAAACTCCAGTTAACATTAGTTCACCAAGCCCAAGTATTTGCAATATTAACACTTTCATTATGAAAAAGGGGCAACATTTCTAAACTTCTCGCTACGTAGTAGTGGAATGAAATCAAGTGAAAAGGGTTGGAGATTCTTATTCGATGTATTTGAAATCTATTGGAACTACTAATATTTGCAGTTGCTTTCGTTCCAGCATTTCATTAGCAAATATTTAGAAATCATTGTATTGGAATAATTAAAAACATACTATATACCAGCGATTTTCATTAGTTTCAATTTACATTCATGTTTAAGATATTAGAAGCAGAGAAACTCAATAGATGAAATATCGAGATACCTAGTTAACTAATTCAGATGGTATGGCACGAAAGATGTGGCCTGATATAATAAAGGTGCATGCAGACCAAAAGAGCATTCCCTGTTCTATCCCCCTACTCCACGAAATTCGATCAATACACCAAACGTGATTCGTTGATTTCGTAGAGTGGGAGATAGAACAGCGAATGCTCTTTTGATCTGCATACACCTTAATAGTTTGCCACCACAATCAAAATAAAGATTTTTTCGTGTAGTGACAGGACGGGTAATATTACATTTGTCACCACACCAACTCTACCTGTATTAGGAGGTGAATGCGCATATTCACCATGCTGGGCAAGCCGATTGATGATCCCAATAGTGTGTCCATTATTATAGGTGAGAAGAAGCGAATTGATGCCCTTGAGATGTGGTGCTGGAGGAGAATGCTTGGTATATCCTGGATGGAATCCAGAACTAATGAGTCTATTCATCGAGAGCTAGGCATCGAACAGAGGTTATCAAGCAAACTCCAAGCTCGCATTCTTACATTCTCTGGACACGTAACGCGGCGCGGTAGCGAATCTGTCGAGCGTCTAGTGATGCAGGGATGAGTCGAGGGCACCCGACGAGGACGTTCACCGATGAGGTGGACAGATGGAGTGAAGGCCACCGTGGATGCTCCACCGCATAAATGCACCAGAAGCGCGGCAGTTCACACGGAATGGCGTCGCATAGTACATCGGGCAACACAACCTACGTGAAGGCCACGACCACTCTGTCAAGAGTGTAACGCCAAAGAAGAAGAAGAATTATTATGACACAGGTGCTTATAATCAATCTACTATCAACGAATGGTGAGTGACAACTCTTACTATCCCAACGCGAAGAGTTGGGATAGTGACAAATATATTCTTACTACCGTCACCATCACCACGGGGCCATAATAGGGACTAAGATTTAGAAAATAGCTATGATATTACTAAGGAACCAATCTTAGAACACAAAGAGATGCCCTAACCGATAGTCGAACCTGGAACCTTCAGCTTCGCAGGCAGGCTACCTAGGCTACAGAGAGCCAAGAAATTCATAGTGATAATCCTGTAATTTTTAATTAAAATATAACTTTTTATGTTTTAGTAACTACTGAAGCAAAACATTACCTACTTCTAATAATACTCGTGCTCGTAAATAACTCGTGACTCGTATAGGTAATATAACAATCAAATTTCAAATAACAATTAAAACGAACCATTAATTAACACGTAATTCGCAGTAAGCATTTATTAACTAAATACTATATTAATTATCTCGGACGCACTCGTTTATATTTACAGAGCGATTGTCTGAAAATCTCTGAAACATTTTTGATTACATAATTTTCCGATTGAATGATATTAATGTCGACAATTTTAAGCCATTTCAATAAGTATTTTATTAATATAATTGTGGGTCGCATTACATTGATCGGGACTCATTTGCCTTTTAATAAAGCTTTCTACATTGGGTACCTACATAATTAAGTATTGTTTTTTTTGTATAGTTTGTAGTTTATACATTATATCTATTGAGAGAAAATTGTAAAAAGAAAGAATTAAAAATTAGATCCGTAAATAAACTTAAGGTGGGTTTACACCAAACGAGCGAATACACTACGGAATTACGTTACGTTACACAAAACGTAATTCGTCGAAATTCGTTGATTTGGTAAAGTGGGAGATAGATTGAGCATTCGCTCGTTTGGTGTAAATCCACCTTTACGTAACAAAAAAACATAGCACAACTTAACTAAGTTTAAAAGCGGAAAACGTATTTTTTATAATAACCTATTTACAAAAATAGGTTTCATTAAAAGAATAATTTTGGTTGTAAATTAAAGCTACATCAAGTAATTATATTTAGTCTACCAGTAGATAATAACTCATTCAAAGACCTGTCGAAGGGCGACCGTAAACAAATTACTTAGTGTTCAGTCAAAGCTGGTGACGCTTATCTTGACCCCATTAACGGTTTGATGTTTCATAAACATAATATTCTATAGCCTTGTTTACTTTATAAGGGACAAAATATTACTTAATGACGAAGTGGCACATTTTTGAGACAAATTAAGGGCGAGCTTATAACTAAAATCATCATCATTATAATTTTAGCCATAAGATTTTTGCTGGTGGTAGGACCTCATGCAGGGTCCGCCCGGATAGCTACTACCTTCTTACCCGTTAACCTACCGCTAAATAGCAGTGCATACACTGCTGTGTTTTGGTCTGAGGGTAATCCATCTGGAGGGCAAGTCCTCAGGGTAGGCAGCGCATAGGTGATTTTTTTTATCACTATGTCCATGGGCCTCAGTTCCTGCTTTCCATCAGGTGGGCTGAGAGCTCAGTTGTCTACCTTCATCACATAAAAAAGCCATAAGACAAAGCGCAAGCTGAAGTGGCAATGGGCAGGCTACATTGCACGCAGAGCAGATGGTCGAAAAGTACTCGAGTGGAGACCACGGTTAGGCAAAGGCAGTGTAGGATGTCCAACCACAAGATGGAGGGACAACCTTATGAAGATCGCCTGGACTAAATCCAGGTCGCTTCCAACTGTTGTATGTAGAGGACTGGTACAAGATGAGACCTATGTTCAGCAGTGGACGTTTTAAGTAAAATAGTGGAATGAAACGTTTTTATTTAAGTTTAGTAAAAGTTTCCGATTAGGTAACGCTTAATCCACGGACATAGAGGCTAAACGTGGCTTTCAGCATTCGACTTGGGAAAACTACAGTGATAATAGTTTCACATGAGTAATCTACAGAAAGTTGCATCAACGGTTAGTTATAACAAATTTTTATTTTCTAGTTTTTGGTGCAATAAAAACCGTTTAACTTAAAACTTTTTTTACTTATTTTATTTTTAAGTTTTTAGTGCTATTGTTAAGTTAATTTCCGATAATATACCGATGTTGTTTGTAATATGTAATACAATTATGCATGCTAAGTAGCGTTTATACTCTCGCGCTTTCATCACGAATCACGGCACATATGTAAACGTAATGGACATTATTTTAGGTGTAACGCGAGGCGAATCCCTGCCGAATAGATATTTTTAGAAATACGACACCATTTTTTTAAATTTAATATCTCGATTGACAAATAAAAACCAAAGGATCGGCGTGGTTAATTGTAAGGTTGAATGCCCGAAGTATCTCAAATGGACGTGTTATTCATACAATAAGTACCTTAGATAACAGAGATCTGACAATAAGGAATATATCAATCAATTTGGTTTATTGAGAATTTAAAGTTTAAATGTTTATACAAGTCGAATTTCGAGACTATAAAATATAAACTCATTCTCTGAGTCGACCAACCGGAGGACCGCAGGTCTGACGGAAAGTCCGACGCGAACCGAGGGCCCAAAGGGTCAATCCATGCAATCTATCAACCGGAGGGCCATAGGCCCGACGGAACTATTGCACGCACTACGTGAATCCGAGAGACTACACTATCT
>JALPQI010031814.1:0-15024 GCA_025490895.1 Thaumatotibia leucotreta | reverse complement strand
TTTCGTAGAACGGGGGATAGAACAGCGAATGCTCTTTTGGTCAGCATGCACCTTAAGATTGAACCAGTCGTGAAGATTTCTAAACCAAGAGTGGTGAATTGCTATTTTTTTATTATACTTTTTTGACTGCACTAAAGGAAATCTAAAAACTCGTGTCCGATCATTATTAATGAAATCACAACAGGGCTATAATTAGTAATAATTATCATTTGGTGATCATTATTTACGTAAGTTAATTAGACACATCACATTAATCTCACAATAAACCGCTCACTCATGCACTTACTCAACACCAACAAACACACTCACGTACATGCAAACTTTATAACTGAAACTTATGTCAGTAAGTATAAATAAATGCGCACGGTCTATCTTGTTATTGCATGTTCGTTATATTTTTTGTGGACATCTTTTATTGGCTTTGTGTATTGCTGCTGATGCCCCAAATAAATAAAATAAAATATTTTTTTTTTCTTTTTTGCCATTTTGTCTACGAAACGATCATCATCATAAACTTAAGAGCTAGGCTCTTGTCGGTGGAGCCATTTCCACGCTTCTCTTTCCTGGGTTTTCTCCTTGACTGCTTGTTACGACACCACGTGCACCTTTTCTTTTATTTGGTCCATGCCCTCCTTGGTCTTCCTCTCTGTCTCTTCCCTCAACTTTTCCTTCTATTATAATCTTTAGATACTCGTCGTGTCGTAACAAGTGTCCAATCATTCTCCCTCTTCTGTTCTCTATTGTTTTTAAAATACACCTGCCCTCCTCCACCATATTTAGCACCTCCTCGTTTGACCTCTTCTCTGTCCAGCTTACTCTTTCCATTCTTCGCCAACACCACATCTCGAATGCCTCTAGTTTAATATCTATCTATACGAAATGATATAAAGTAAAAATTCTCCAACTGTCGAAGATAGCTGGGCACAATCGCATGTCAGGCGCACGTGCACGCCACGCAAGCGGTGTACCATCTAATATGACATTTACATACACTACAACGTGCACACGCATCCGGTATAGCTCAGCCTTAAAATAGATACAGGCGTGTAGGTCATATTGTGACGTGATAGCAAAAGCGTTCAAAAGATTTATTTTGCTGAATAGACATATCAAGTCAATGTATATTTTGTAATTACATTACTGTTCCATTCAATGAATAAATAAATAAAAATAAAAAAAAATAACATCTTGGGACATCTTACACAAATCGACCTATTCCCACGGTAAGCTGAATTAAGGCTCGTGATGTGGGTACCAGGCGACGATATATGTAATAGATACATACATATAGATACTTAAATACATAGACAGCCATGACCAAGGAACAAATATTTGTGATAAATAAATACACAAATAATGCCCTCGCTGGGATTCGAACCCGGAACCTCCAGTTTCGTAGGAAGGGTCACCAACTAGGCTACGGAGGCTAAATGATATTGTGAAGTCGACATTGACACTGACAGTAAATATGATCATAATGTAGGCGATTGCAACATGTTTTCCATAGTGAACTTTCACAAACACCCCATGTCTCATGGTCGCACGGTTTACTCGTGAAGATTATGCGTGAGGCCGCGTATCACACCGTAGCATGGAGAATACAAATAAATAAAAATCATGGGACATTTTACACAAATCGACCTGGTCCCATGGTGAGCTCAATTAAGGCTTGTGTTAAGGCTTGTGATGCAGGTACCAAGCGACGATATGTATAATAGATTATATACGTAAAGATATTTAATTACATAGACAGCCACGGCCCAGGAACAAATATTTGTTATAAAAAATACACAAGTAATGCCCTGGCCGGGATTTGAACCCGTAACCAGCTTCGTAGGCAGGGTCACTACCAACTAGGCTACGGAGGCTAGCAAAAATAAACAAATAGAACTACAAATTTAAACGACAACTTTTTATAGTAGACGAAAAAAACTTGTTCCGACTTTTTTCACAGATCCGATTTTTGTGATTATTATACCTACATATTTTTCTAACAGGAACGAGAGATTGACAAAATACCATCTTATTCCGTCACATCAAAATTCTGTCTTATTCTCATAATAGTACATTTCGATGCAAGTGCAAACAATTTTTTTTCGACGTGGGAGAAAGTTGGAGCCCGAGTGAAACGAGGGCGACAATCACCCTAGTTAAAAAGAAGTTTTTACACGTGTATTAAACGACTTTTTTCATAACAAGTATCTTAAAAAGAGAAATTTACGCTCGCGAAGCGTGCGCAGAGTTACTTTTCCGCACTAGTTAGGAAAAGATATTAACTTCGTAAAATCAGGTAACCCAGAAATACTGAAACTGATTAGGCGTTTTTAAAATATCTAATACTTCATATTAATTATTTCCTATGGCGTTTTATTAATCTTTGTTCTTTTCGTGGGTCCTAATTACAAGATATAAGATAAAATATGCATGGTTTTAAATATGATTTGGATTAAGTAACGTGCCATAATTTAGACATAGATAATATTATTATTATCTACCACCACCACCAGTATAATATTGTGTGAAATTCCATTAAAATATGGGTCGCCGATGTTCTAATTAAACTTTTTCCATCGACAAAGTATAAAATGTTTACCATTAAATGCCAAGTGCCAACCGTCTATTTGACAGATTATACTTCTAACGCTGGAGTTGATAAATATACGTCGTGTGTTATACAGGGTGTAAGTCTAATACGGGCAAAGGTGTTAACGGGTGTTAGTTTAGGACACGATAAGTACATTTAGATAACTTTAACTTAAAATTAGAGCAACAAAATTATCCATACAAAATAATTCGGCGCGCAATGTAGAGCAACACACTCAAGTTAAACGCTCGTTGACAGTTAATTTCAAAAGCAGATGACATAACTGCCATATCAATAATAACAAATGTTCGTACATGCATTGCTGCTCCAAAAATCTGTGGGGTCGTAATTAAGTGTACCTAACTTAAATAAAACCACGTAATACATGATTACACTGATGAAATCTATGCCCGGTTTAATTGATCGCCCTTATTAGATTTACACGCAGTATGTGTAAATATTTCTCAATTTTTTATACTTGACAAGTATTGCCACTAATGCGTATTATAACCCATTTTTGCAAAACCTGGGTCATGGTAACACACTGTATAATATCTAGGTTTTATTGATACTTACCCAACATGCCTATTATGTATGTACTCAGATTTACATCATATCCTAGAGGCCTAGGGGACCTCTAACTTTGTAGACAGGACTACCGACTAGGCAACGAAGGACGTTAAACACCGTGAATTTCCAGATATAATATTACCTAATGTTACTAAATAATCCTGTAAGAACTCATTTCTATAAGCTACCCAACACAGCAACAAAGCAACTTCAATCGCGTTATTATGAGATATTACGTGATACTTTCCAAGTACTGTCTGTTTTTAGACGAAATTTGTTAAAGAAAGTATCAAAGTATTATTAAATAAAGAGCTTGAAGGAATTTTGAAGCCAGGTCTTGTATAATAACGTTAATAATGTTATTTATAGAATTGAGGGTCTGGACGTGTATTATATCGGTACACGTGTTGCTATGTGGCTTTAATTGTTGCTATACTGGTTTTGGTACTATGTTGAATATGTCTGACGGTGTTCGAACTTTAAACATTTATGATATTATTATATAACGAATAGATAGATATGTATTTCAAACATTATTACCTACGCTTGTTCACTGACTCATATTAGGGTATCTACCTATAATTTAAGCAACCTGTTTAGAGTCTTTAGTCTAGGAAAGTGGGAGCAATAAAAAAAGTACAGGGCCTTAGGGCCACTTAGAACCGTACGTTTATTGTTTGACTTGGTCAAAAATTAGCAGTTCTTTTTAAATTTTGGGTATTTTGGCTAAAACACCAAAAATTAATTTAAAAAATAGTCAGATTTCGTCAACGACAACAATGGCTTAAATGGTTCTAAATGGTCTATACTTACTTCCTCTTAAAGCTTTACATCGGCTTATCAATCATCCTGTATAATTATTTATTTCTTTCAAGAATGTATACATATCTACGCATGTCACGCAGAGCATTCAAATATGAAATGTAGTTAATGTAGTTATTTCACCAGCCCAAGGACACCTAACGGCCGGCAGAAGAATACAGGCCGAGTGGTGACGGCAGAAGAATACATTTGTCACCACCCCAACTCCTCCTGTGGGTGTCGTAAGAGTCGACTAAGGGATCGAAGTGTCACTTACCTTTATTTGATAAAAGATTGATGATGGGCAGCAGCGTCATCATAGTGGACACATTACTGCGATTCGCCAATCCGCTTGCCCAGCGTGGCGATTATGGGAATTTACCTCCTAATGCAACTATAGTTACGCATAGTTAATAGGAGAGGCCTACGTCCAGCAGTGAACTATCATAGGCTGATGATGATGATGATGAAGGACACCTAAAATCGTCATAGTAAGCAATGTGCATGCTTAATGAAAATATTGTGCTAAATAAAATGAATCGTAATGTTAGTTATTAAGTTAGTCCATAAGTTTCTATAATTTTAATTTTAGGATAGTTTGGAACCATTTGAAGGTCCTTATTGATTGGTTTACGTAGGTACTTATTTCTAGCCCTTTTACAGAAAACATCCGGTATACACTAATTGGCTAAGTAAAGTTTTTTGAAGATATGAATGTTATATTTTTCCCTGATAGCCATCGTTTTAAGGTTCAAGAAAATGCGGCTCTTTTATTTTTATGTCCTATAATTTGTTAACTATCTGTTTTTAAGTGAGTGAGATGACATTTGCGCAGTTTAATGGAAGACCTGAGCCTAATGCTTTCGTCCGCAATCAATACAATGAAATAGAAAAAAAATCTGTCAACGTCAATGTCACTTGTGTCATTCATTCAATTTTTTTTTCTATTTCAGTGTATTTATGGCGGACGAAAGCATTAGGCTCTGTTCATCCATTAAACTGCACAAATGGCATCTCACTCATTTAAAAAAAAATTAACAAATTATAAGAAATAAAAATTACTTGAACCTTAAGACGAGGGCTATCAGGGAAAACTATAATATTCATACTTTCAGTAAACTTTACATACCCAATTCTTCGGTGTGCAAGCCGGCCGTCCATCCCTGAACCGTCAGTGCAAGACGCATGGCTGCCCTCGCCCCGACCTCCGTGCCAATCGAAGGCCACATGCAATATTAAACGTGTCAAACACGGGATATTAGACGTCCATGACACAACAGGTGCGATTATTAGGATAGTTCCGTCCCACCTATCGAGTCGTTACCACGTAATGATCAAGAACATTACATTTGTCACAACGCAACCACATTGACTGAAGTTTATTTTTTAAAACATTAATAAAGATGTTACATATGTACTACAAGAAAACACACAATTAAATAAAAATACATTTTAACCGTTTCCCCCTACCCCTCATGTCATTCCTGGTGCAAAAGTGCCCATAACGCTAGCAGCGTTGCCGCGTTGTATAACAATAGAGAGCTTTTGCACCAGAAACGAGGGTCTTCCTCTTTCTGCCTGAGTCGACGTCCAATTTCGCGTATAAACGCCTTAGCCTCCGCCCCCCCAACAGCCCGCCATTTCCACTGCCATAGGGACGAAAATGTACCCCGGCTTAGGGAGCATACTTCCGGCGCTTCACCTCCGCCTGAAATTCGGCTGCCGCTCCAACTGAGCGCGTAGTGCGACTGAGGTGGGAGTCCGCGAAAGTGCTGACACATGTAGCGTCCCACACCAAACACCGCCCCCTCTCCCATGGCACCAACGTCAGACCATCGGGCCGCTTGCTGTCCGACCGGCTGAGACCCTGTGGTTTGAGCACAGATGGAACGCCAGCCGACCTGAGAGCCCTATGGATGGCATCATTAAGGGCGTGGTGACGCGGGTGCCTCCTGGAACAACGACGGCAACTCAAGGCGTGGTGCCCGTCAGCACCCACCATGGAACCGCAGATGCATACATGTGTGTCTGTTTTTTAAAATAGTTCATATAGTTTATAAAACCGTCCGTAATAAGAGGCATTAAATTAAAACACGAGTGTGTTTTTAAGAAACGAGCGTAGCGAGTTTCATAACAGGTTCACACGAGTCCGTTGAGTTGCATAATTATTTAAATTTTAGAATTAAGAGGAAATCAGCTCCCAATCTTTAAGAAAAATAGGTATTTGAAAAAAACTATTGTTGGCACGGCCGACATGGGCGTCGCAAAAGTAGATTTTATCGAAAAAATTGCTTAATCTAGGGAGGAAACAGGGGAATACCTTTGTATGAAAAAAATTAGCTCCATCCCGTCTCGTCTTAAGTTTAGTTTTATTCAAATCCCATGAGGTTTTATTATTATTATTCACTTATTTATTTTATAATAGTGTACAACTATTAGTACATTTTTTAAATTAAATAACACTTTTCAAAAATTTCTTTTCTTTAAATATTAGATGTCATAATACCATAGAAAAAAATCCAAAGTTTAGCAACGCAACGCTGGATGTAGGATATTTAAATTTATATACATGGTATGTTTAATATATTATTATGTAAATTTATATACTACTTAAAAAATACAACTCAAAAATATTTAATAGAACAATTTGAGTCATTCCACAACATTCGTTTTATTTTTAACCGACTTCAAAAAAAGGAGGAGGTTCTCAATTCGACTGAATTTTTTTCGAGAATAGAGAACCGATTCTAAAATTTCTTTTTGTGATCGAACGTGTATTACCCCGAGATGGTCCCATTGGCACCAAGTTGGGGTCTGATGATGGGATCCTGGAGAAATCGAGGGATCTCTTCAAATGTTATAGGTACATGTATGGCGCTTTTGGTAATTTTCATTCATTTACAAGAATTTGCATTCAGAAAGTAGGATTTGAGGAAACCAATGATGGAAACAAATCGGGGATCTTTGAGAAATCGGTTGAAGTCAGTTTTTTAAATTTTTAATTTGGTGATTATTATGTTCTTAGTTTAGATATTTTGTGAAAATTGAACTCGTGCGAATAATCATAAAGTAATTGATAGTTCGCGAGGTCAAATATCATACTATTGTCAAAACATTATATCAGCCCATATTATGATATCATTTTATTGCGTGCGTATTGTCATATTTTTTATGCATGATACGTCACTAAGGTTATCGGCCTAATCAAAGCGTGCCATAGTTAAGGCAAAGTATAATTCTATTTGAATGTGTCGCTTGCAAAACATTATTTTTTCTGTTTTACGAAGTTTGTATGACTACTTTTCGTAAGACGAAGGAAACGATTGTGATTTTAGCTTTCATTAAGCCTTAGAATGTGTTTGAAAATTACTCGTGTAATAAAATAAGATAACAAATACAACGATATTTCGGACAGTTTGACTGAGATGTAAATAGAGAGAAAATTCCGATACACTTATCTCACTTCAACCTGTGACACTATTAGCGCGCTGCTAGGTAATGGTAAGTGATCGCACGAAGTTTTATTGTTCTATATTCATAAAATTATCCTAACTTAGCAAGAGAGCTCCTATTGTTTATCTCTTTCGCTCTTATACACATATTGATAAGACCGAAAGGGGCAAACAATACCTAGCGGCTTATTACGTTGGGAGACGTTTATGAATAGGGGAGTTGTGTTATAAAATAGAGTGCAAACTGTATTCTCATAATATATTTATATTGAACCTAGAAAATATGAAAAACCAGCGTAATCTGCTCTCAACATCCGTAAGAACTATGAACAATAGCAAAACGCACTTACACTGGTTTAACTTGATACCTCGGCTTACGACTCGCGCTTGGTAGACAGGCGATTGAAACTACACCTACGACCCCTACCTGCCGCAGTGACTTGCGGAACGAAGGTGAGATATACTCGCTCGAGTTTATGCGCTCCTGGTACCAGTCGGAGGGTCACAGGTAAGGTGTTAATAAGGAATTTGGGGGAGCGCTGTTTTAGGGTTCCATAGCTCAATGGCAAAAACGGACGCATAGTTTCGTAACTTTAGTCTGTTATTATGTAAACACGTAACGACCACTAAATTTATTCGGTATGTATTAACAGTATGATTTAAAAATAGTACATTACTGCAGACGCGGGTAAAGTCCGGTAAACCAAACTTAGTGCTGCGTAGGTATATTATAGCGTAGGTGTATATATGCGTATAAGCGCTTTTCTCAAACTCGCAATGAAATAAGAAATAAAAACTGAAGTCAATTTCACAGTCCACAAACAAAAAAGTTAAAGAACGAAACGAATGCACAACATAAAAAAAATACACGTCATTTTTTAAGAACTGCTTGACGTAATCCTTTACCCGCTGACATTGACATTAGTGCTATGTTTTACAGTGATATGCCAAGATGTCTTGTCACTTTGTAAGATCTTCCGGTATCTTACTTTTTGAAGCGGGCTACTTCCAGTACCTACTTTGCAGTCCTAGGAAATTCCATAGCAATGATTGATTGCTTCAATCTTTATGAAATGCCATTTAACATAAAGTCAGTCATCGAACTAGCGACAAGGTAATGCTAATGATACTTCCTGGTCCAATCTGCGGCCCTACCGCAAACCTTCGCAAATTTCGGGGATTTTTCTCTGTCACTCTAATGATGCCTTCGTTGGAGTGATAGAGACAAATCCCCGAAATTTACGAACTGTGTACGTAATGTGAACATCTCATTGCAAGTTTGACTAAATGATAATTATGTTATTTTAATCTTTCAGCGGTGCTAACAATGCTTTCCATTGAATTCCCTTACACCAATCATTCTTTAAGAACTTGCTCAGAAAACAATTTTTGATAAAAAATACTCGAAGATAAACTTTGAGGTCATTATAACCAGACGAGGTCGAATCTTTACAGAGGTACTAATCAGTGCGGTTGCACTTAAACGAGACACACCCCTTGTTACCTACTCAAGAAATAATTACAAGAAGAATAAAATTTCCAAAAAATCTGTTTACCTACAACTCGATTAGGAGAAGTAGGTAATGTGAATTTAACTGTTGACTTTTAGCTTAAAATTTTGTAGGTAATAAAAAGCAACACTAAAGAATATAAAGATGCGTTCAAACCAAAAGAGCATTCGCTGTTCCCCCCCCCCGTTCTACGAAATCAATCACGTTTTGTGTAACGATCGAATTTCGTAGAGTGGGGGGTTAGAATAGCGAATGCTCTTTCGGTTTGAACGCAACTTTAGAGCTAATTTTCTGGGACGTTGTTAGGCTAATTGTGGGATATTAATTGCAACATTCAATTTCGCGATTCAAAAATATCGTTGAGATAAGCGTTTGCGATATACAACTCAAGACCTAAAGACCTGGGTGCTTACTGCTTGGACAAGTCGCCAATCGCTAACGCTTAGGTAATCGTCAATCGTAAACGAAAGGCAGCTAAATATCTTTTCTCAAACATGCAATGAAATGTTGTAGTTAAGTGCCAAAAAAGTGGCCGGGAAGTAGCTCGTTGCCGGCCTAGGCCGGCAAGTACCTCTTTTTTAATTTTCATTTGACATAGGGTTGTGACCTGGCATCTTGGCTTTTAGCCAATAATTATCTGTAAGTAATATTAGTATTAAAAAAAATGATTGGCAAATTTTTGCAGTTCTAATTAGGTATTTAAATTATATAATTTAAAATAAATGCATAATAACTACTCAAAATAATATTTAAAAAGCAGTATTATACGGCGCGATCCGTCGGCCCCGATCACTGCATGCGATTAATTGGACCCAACCGACCGCGTCGTCTAATACCGCTTTTTTTAAATAAAAAATTTGCAACTTTCAAACAGGTCAATCTTAAAAAAAAATGAGGTGTCGGTGTCGTATTTGACTTTTGTTGTGTTTCAAAGACTTAGTTATGTAGTTGACTTATGATTTCTTAGAAAGAAGATATTTTTTTTTGTTTCATTTCATTGCATGTTTGAGAAAAGCACTATACATACCTCGGCCATGAAGTGACGGGTTGCCGTCCGAATACTATCCGGCCTCGCTTCGCTCGGCCGTCTACATATATTCGGCCGGCAACCAGTCACTTCCCGGCCTCGGTAGTAATGTACTATTGTCGCACTAATCTGCCGTGCTAACTAAAAAGGGCGCATCTCCCATAGAACTACTATAAGAAATGCGTCTTTTTTATTTAGCACGGTAGTAATATGAAAGAGTGACAGAGAGGGAAAACTTCGATACGCTACTAAGCGTTAGCGATTGGCAACTTGGCTAAGAATCCTGAAGTATTAATAGAGCTACGGTTTCGGCTAATCTTCACTCATCACCACATCCACTCATCAGGCAACCCTTGATCTAAAATCCTTAAAAAAAACCTAAAAGAAAAAAGCGGCCAAGGTCTGTCCATTAAGCGCTTTTAAAGGTATTACTTATTTCCACGGAATAAGGTGCAGTATTGTATACTTATTAACAATTATCAGTAGACAGTAAAGTTATCATGTCTTATCTGTTGCAGTCTGGTTCGGCAAAAACATTGCATTAACACAAACAGTATTTTTCCTCCACAGTAACTTGAACCTGTACTAGATGCTTAGCTTAGCCAAGTTGTCAATCGCTAACGCTTAATCGTCAATCGTAAACGAAAGGAAACTGTCTTTCTCGCACTAATATGAAAGTGTGACAGAGAGGGAAAACTACGACACGCTACTGAGCGTCAGCGATTGGCAACTTGACTAAGCACCCTTATGTGTAATAAAATGAATAATTAAATAATAAATAAATCGTGACCCATTACACAAATCTATTTTAGTCTCACGGTAATCTCTAATAAGGCTTATGATGTGGGTACCAAGCGACGATATATCTAATAGATACATACAGATGCTTAAATACATAGACCATAAAAAAGAATACAATATACAAATATTGACCATTTTCTGCGAAATTATCATCATCATCATCATCATCAGGCCATAGTCATCCACTGCTGGACAACGGCATTCCCCAATTCGCGCCACCGTACTCGGTTCTCAGCTCTCCGCATCCAATCACTTCCCGCCAGATGGAACGACGATCTAAAGGTGCGTTCAAACCAAAAGAGCATTCGCTATTCTAACACCCCACTCTACGAAATTCGATCGTTACACAAAACATGATTGGTTGATTTCGTAGAACGGGGGATAGAACAGCGAATGCTCTTTTGGTCAGCATGCACCTTAAGATTGAACCAGTCGTGAAGATTTCTAAACCAAGAGTGGTGAATTGCTATTTTTTTATTATACTTTTTTGACTGCACTAAAGGAAATCTAAAAACTCGTGTCCGATCATTATTAATGAAATCACAACAGGGCTATAATTAGTAATAATTATCATTTGGTGATCATTATTTACGTAAGTTAATTAGACACATCACATTAATCTCACAATAAACCGCTCACTCATGCACTTACTCAACACCAACAAACACACTCACGTACATGCAAACTTTATAACTGAAACTTATGTCAGTAAGTATAAATAAATGCGCACGGTCTATCTTGTTATTGCATGTTCGTTATATTTTTTGTGGACATCTTTTATTGGCTTTGTGTATTGCTGCTGATGCCCCAAATAAATAAAATAAAATATTTTTTTTTTCTTTTTTGCCATTTTGTCTACGAAACGATCATCATCATAAACTTAAGAGCTAGGCTCTTGTCGGTGGAGCCATTTCCATGCTTCTCTTTCCTGGGTTTTCTCCTTGACTGCTTGTTACGACACCACGTGCACCTTTTCTTTTATTTGGTCCATGCCCTCCTTGGTCTTCCTCTCTGTCTCTTCCCTCAACTTTTCCTTCTATTATAATCTTTAGATACTCGTCGTGTCGTAACAAGTGTCCAATCATTCTCCCTCTTCTGTTCTCTATTGTTTTTAAAATACACCTGCCCTCCTCCACCATATTTAGCACCTCCTCGTTTGACCTCTTCTCTGTCCAGCTTACTCTTTCCATTCTTCGCCAACACCACATCTCGAATGCCTCTAGTTTAATATCTATCTATACGAAATGATATAAAGTAAAAATTCTCCAACTGTCGAAGATAGCTGGGCACAATCGCATGTCAGGCGCACGTGCACGCCACGCAAGCGGTGTACCATCTAATATGACATTTACATACACTACAACGTGCACACGCATCCGGTATAGCTCAGCCTTAAAATAGATACAGGCGTGTAGGTCATATTGTGACGTGATAGCAAAAGCGTTCAAAAGATTTATTTTGCTGAATAGACATATCAAGTCAATGTATATTTTGTAATTACATTACTGTTCCATTCAATGAATAAATAAATAAAAATAAAAAAAAATAACATCTTGGGACATCTTACACAAATCGACCTATTCCCACGGTAAGCTGAATTAAGGCTCGTGATGTGGGTACCAGGCGACGATATATGTAATAGATACATACATATAGATACTTAAATACATAGACAGCCATGACCAAGGAACAAATATTTGTGATAAATAAATACACAAATAATGCCCTCGCTGGGATTCGAACCCGGAACCTCCAGTTTCGTAGGAAGGGTCACCAACTAGGCTACGGAGGCTAAATGATATTGTGAAGTCGACATTGACACTGACAGTAAATATGATCATAATGTAGGCGATTGCAACATGTTTTCCATAGTGAACTTTCACAAACACCCCATGTCTCATGGTCGCACGGTTTACTCGTGAAGATTATGCGTGAGGCCGCGTATCACACCGTAGCATGGAGAATACAAATAAATAAAAATCATGGGACATTTTACACAAATCGACCTGGTCCCATGGTGAGCTCAATTAAGGCTTGTGTTAAGGCTTGTGATGCAGGTACCAAGCGACGATATGTATAATAGATTATATACGTAAAGATATTTAATTACATAGACAGCCACGGCCCAGGAACAAATATTTGTTATAAAAAATACACAAGTAATGCCCTGGCCGGGATTTGAACCCGTAACCAGCTTCGTAGGCAGGGTCACTACCAACTAGGCTACGGAGGCTAGCAAAAATAAACAAATAGAACTACAAATTTAAACGACAACTTTTTATAGTAGACGAAAAAAACTTGTTCCGACTTTTTTCACAGATCCGATTTTTGTGATTATTATACCTACATATTTTTCTAACAGGAACGAGAGATTGACAAAATACCATCTTATTCCGTCACATCAAAATTCTGTCTTATTCTCATAATAGTACATTTCGATGCAAGTGCAAACAATTTTTTTTCGACGTGGGAGAAAGTTGGAGCCCGAGTGAAACGAGGGCGACAATCACCCTAGTTAAAAAGAAGTTTTTACACGTGTATTAAACGACTTTTTTCATAACAAGTATCTTAAAAAGAGAAATTTACGCTCGCGAAGCGTGCGCAGAGTTACTTTTCCGCACTAGTTAGGAAAAGATATTAACTTCGTAAAATCAGGTAACCCAGAAATACTGAAACTGATTAGGCGTTTTTAAAATATCTAATACTTCATATTAATTATTTCCTATGGCGTTTTATTAATCTTTGTTCTTTTCGTGGGTCCTAATTACAAGATATAAGATAAAATATGCATGGTTTTAAATATGATTTGGATTAAGTAACGTGCCATAATTTAGACATAGATAATATTATTATTATCTACCACCACCACCAGTATAATATTGTGTGAAATTCCATTAAAATATGGGTCGCCGATGTTCTAATTAAACTTTTTCCATCGACAAAGTATAAAATGTTTACCATTAAATGCCAAGTGCCAACCGTCTATTTGACAGATTATACTTCTAACGCTGGAGTTGATAAATATACGTCGTGTGTTATACAGGGTGTAAGTCTAATACGGGCAAAGGTGTTAACGGGTGTTAGTTTAGGACACGATAAGTACATTTAGATAACTTTAACTTAAAATTAGAGCAACAAAATTATCCATACAAAATAATTCGGCGCGCAATGTAGAGCAACACACTCAAGTTAAACGCTCGTTGACAGTTAATTTCAAAAGCAGATGACATAACTGCCATATCAATAATAACAAATGTTCGTACATGCATTGCTGCTCCAAAAATCTGTGGGGTCGTAATTAAGTGTACCTAACTTAAATAAAACCACGTAATACATGATTACACTGATGAAATCTATGCCCGGTTTAATTGATCGCCCTTATTAGATTTACACGCAGTATGTGTAAATATTTCTCAATTTTTTATACTTGACAAGTATTGCCACTAATGCGTATTATAACCCATTTTTGCAAAACCTGGGTCATGGTAACACACTGTATAATATCTAGGTTTTATTGATACTTACCCAACATGCCTATTATGTATGTACTCAGATTTACATCATATCCTAGAGGCCTAGGGGACCTCTAACTTTGTAGACAGGACTACCGACTAGGCAACGAAGGACGTTAAACACCGTGAATTTCCAGATATAATATTACCTAATGTTACTAAATAATCCTGTAAGAACTCATTTCTATAAGCTACCCAACACAGCAACAAAGCAACTTCAATCGCGTTATTATGAGATATTACGTGATACTTTCCAAGTACTGTCTGTTTTTAGACGAAATTTGTTAAAGAAAGTATCAAAGTATTATTAAATAAAGAGCTTGAAGGAATTTTGAAGCCAGGTCTTGTATAATAACGTTAATAATGTTATTTATAGAATTGAGGGTCTGGACGTGTATTATATCGGTACACGTGTTGCTATGTGGCTTTAATTGTTGCTATACTGGTTTTGGTACTATGTTGAATATGTCTGACGGTGTTCGAACTTTAAACATTTATGATATTATTATATAACGAATAGATAGATATGTATTTCAAACATTATTACCTACGCTTGTTCACTGACTCATATTAGGGTATCTACCTATAATTTAAGCAACCTGTTTAGAGTCTTTAGTCTAGGAAAGTGGGAGCAATAAAAAAAGTACAGGGCCTTAGGGCCACTTAGAACCGTACGTTTATTGTTTGACTTGGTCAAAAATTAGCAGTTCTTTTTAAATTTTGGGTATTTTGGCTAAAACACCAAAAATTAATTTAAAAAATAGTC
>JALPQI010031813.1:0-41582 GCA_025490895.1 Thaumatotibia leucotreta | reverse complement strand
CTTGACTAAGCACCCTTATGTGTAATAAAATGAATAATTAAATAATAAATAAATCGTGACCCATTACACAAATCTATTTTAGTCTCACGGTAATCTCTAATAAGGCTTATGATGTGGGTACCAAGCGACGATATATCTAATAGATACATACAGATGCTTAAATACATAGACCATAAAAAAGAATACAATATACAAATATTGACCATTTTCTGCGAAATTATCATCATCATCATCATCATCAGGCCATAGTCATCCACTGCTGGACAAAGGCATTCCCCAATTCGCGCCACCGTACTCGGTTCTCAGCTCTCCGCATCCAATCACTTCCCGCCAGATGGAACGACGATCTAAAGGTGCGTTCAAACCAAAAGAGCATTCGCTATTCTAACACCCCACTCTACGAAATTCGATCGTTACACAAAACATGATTGGTTGATTTCGTAGAACGGGGGATAGAACAGCGAATGCTCTTTTGGTCAGCATGCACCTTAAGATTGAACCAGTCGTGAAGATTTCTAAACCAAGAGTGGTGAATTGCTATTTTTTTATTATACTTTTTTGACTGCACTAAAGGAAATCTAAAAAACTCGTGTCCGATCATTATTAATGAAATCACAACAGGGCTATAATTAGTAATAATTATCATTTGGTGATCATTATTTACGTAAGTTAATTAGACACATCACATTAATCTCACAATAAACCGCTCACTCATGCACTTACTCAACACCAACAAACACACTCACGTACATGCAAACTTTATAACTGAAACTTATGTCAGTAAGTATAAATAAATGCGCACGGTCTATCTTGTTATTGCATGTTCGTTATATTTTTTTGTGGACATCTTTTATTGGCTTTGTGTATTGCTGCTGATGCCCCAAATAAATAAAATAAAATATTTTTTTTTTCTTTTTTGCCATTTTGTCTACGAAACGATCATCATCATAAACTTAAGAGCTAGGCTCTTGTCGGTGGAGCCATTTCCATGCTTCTCTTTCCTGGGTTTTCTCCTTGACTGCTTGTTACGACACCACGTGCACCTTTTCTTTTATTTGGTCCATGCCCTCCTTGGTCTTCCTCTCTGTCTCTTCCCTCAACTTTTCCTTCTATTATAATCTTTAGATACTCGTCGTGTCGTAACAAGTGTCCAATCATTCTCCCTCTTCTGTTTCTCTATTGTTTTTAAAATACACCTGCCTCTCCTCCACCATATTTTAGCACCTCCTCGTTTGACCTCTTCTCTTGTCCAGCTTACTCTTTCCATTCTTCGCCAACACCACATCTCGAATGCCCTCTAGTTTAATATCTATCTATACGAAAATGATATAAAGTAAAAATTCTCCAACTGTCGAAGATAGCTGGGCACAATCGCATGTCAGGCGCACGTGCACGCCACGCAAGCGGTGTACCATCTAATATGACATTTACATACACTACAACGTGCACACGCATCCGGTATAGCTCAGCCTTAAAATAGATACAGGCGTGTAGGTCATATTGTGACGTGATAGCAAAAGCGTTCAAAAGATTTATTTTGCTGAATAGACATATCAAGTCAATGTATATTTTGTAATTACATTACTGTTCCATTCAATGAATAAATAATAAAAAATAAAAAAAAATAACATCTTGGGACATCTTACACAAATCGACCTATTCCCACGGTAAGCTGAATTAAGGCTCGTGATGGTGAGGTACCAGGCGACGATATAATGTAATAGATACATACATATAGATACTTAAATACATAGACAGCCATGACCAAGGAACAAATATTTGTGATAAATAAATACACAAATAATGCCCTCGCTGGGATTCGAACCCGGAACCTCCAGTTTCGTAGGAAGGGTCACCAACTAGGCTACGGAGGCTAAATGATATTGTGAAGTCGACATTGACACTGACAGTAAATATGATCATAATGTAGGCGATTGCAACATGTTTTCCATAGTGAACTTTCACAAACACCCCATGTCTCATGGTCGCACGGTTTACTCGTGAAGATTATGCGTGAGGCCGCGTATCACACCGTAGCATGGAGAATACAAATAAATAAAAATCATGGGACATTTTACACAAATCGACCTGGTCCCATGGTGAGCTCAATTAAGGCTTGTGTTAAGGCTTGTGATGCAGGTACCAAGCGACGATATGTATAATAGATTATATACGTAAAGATATTTAATTACATAGACAGCCACGGCCCAGGAACAAATATTTGTTATAAAAAATACACAAGTAATGCCCTGGCCGGGATTTGAACCCGTAACCAGCTTCGTAGGCAGGGTCACTACCAACTAGGCTACGGAGGCTAGCAAAAATAAACAAATAGAACTACAAATTTAAACGACAACTTTTTATAGTAGACGAAAAAAAACTTGTTCCGACTTTTTTCACAGATCCGATTTTTGTGATTATTATACCTACATATTTTTCTAACAGGAACGAGAGATTGACAAAATACCATCTTATTCCGTCACATCAAAATTCTGTCTTATTCTCATAATAGTACATTTCGATGCAAGTGCAAACAATTTTTTTTCGACGTGGGAGAAAGTTGGAGCCCGAGTGAAACGAGGGCGACAATCACCCTAGTTAAAAAGAAGTTTTTACACGTGTATTAAACGACTTTTTTCATAACAAGTATCTTAAAAAGAGAAATTTACGCTCGCGAAGCGTGCGCAGAGTTACTTTTCCGCACTAGTTAGGAAAAGATATTAACTTCGTAAAATCAGGTAACCCAGAAATACTGAAACTGATTAGGCGTTTTTAAAATATCTAATACTTCATATTAATTATTTCCTATGGCGTTTTATTAATCTTTGTTCTTTTCGTGGGTCCTAATTACAAGATATAAGATAAAATATGCATGGTTTTAAATATGATTTGGATTAAGTAACGTGCCATAATTTAGACATAGATAATATTATTATTATCTACCACCACCACCAGTATAATATTGTGTGAAATTCCATTAAAATATGGGTCGCCGATGTTCTAATTAAACTTTTTCCATCGACAAAGTATAAAATGTTTACCATTAAATGCCAAGTGCCAACCGTCTATTTGACAGATTATACTTCTAACGCTGGAGTTGATAAATATACGTCGTGTGTTATACAGGGTGTAAGTCTAATACGGGCAAAGGTGTTAACGGGTGTTAGTTTAGGACACGATAAGTACATTTAGATAACTTTAACTTAAAATTAGAGCAACAAAATTATCCATACAAAATAATTCGGCGCGCAATGTAGAGCAACACACTCAAGTTAAACGCTCGTTGACAGTTAATTTCAAAAGCAGATGACATAACTGCCATATCAATAATAACAAATGTTCGTACATGCATTGCTGCTCCAAAAATCTGTGGGGTCGTAATTAAGTGTACCTAACTTAAATAAAACCACGTAATACATGATTACACTGATGAAATCTATGCCCGGTTTAATTGATCGCCCTTATTAGATTTACACGCAGTATGTGTAAATATTTCTCAATTTTTTATACTTGACAAGTATTGCCACTAATGCGTATTATAACCCATTTTTGCAAAACCTGGGTCATGGTAACACACTGTATAATATCTAGGTTTTATTGATACTTACCCAACATGCCTATTATGTATGTACTCAGATTTACATCATATCCTAGAGGCCTAGGGGACCTCTAACTTTGTAGACAGGACTACCGACTAGGCAACGAAGGACGTTAAACACCGTGAATTTCCAGATATAATATTACCTAATGTTACTAAATAATCCTGTAAGAACTCATTTCTATAAGCTACCCAACACAGCAACAAAGCAACTTCAATCGCGTTATTATGAGATATTACGTGATACTTTCCAAGTACTGTCTGTTTTTAGACGAAATTTGTTAAAGAAAGTATCAAAGTATTATTAAATAAAGAGCTTGAAGGAATTTTGAAGCCAGGTCTTGTATAATAACGTTAATAATGTTATTTATAGAATTGAGGGTCTGGACGTGTATTATATCGGTACACGTGTTGCTATGTGGCTTTAATTGTTGCTATACTGGTTTTGGTACTATGTTGAATATGTCTGACGGTGTTCGAACTTTAAACATTTATGATATTATTATATAACGAATAGATAGATATGTATTTCAAACATTATTACCTACGCTTGTTCACTGACTCATATTAGGGTATCTACCTATAATTTAAGCAACCTGTTTAGAGTCTTTAGTCTAGGAAAGTGGGAGCAATAAAAAAAGTACAGGGCCTTAGGGCCACTTAGAACCGTACGTTTATTGTTTGACTTGGTCAAAAATTAGCAGTTCTTTTTAAATTTTGGGTATTTTGGCTAAAACACCAAAAATTAATTTAAAAAATAGTCAGATTTCGTCAACGACAACAATGGCTTAAATGGTTCTAAATGGTCTATACTTACTTCCTCTTAAAGCTTTACATCGGCTTATCAATCATCCTGTATAATTATTTATTTCTTTCAAGAATGTATACATATCTACGCATGTCACGCAGAGCATTCAAATATGAAATGTAGTTAATGTAGTTATTTCACCAGCCCAAGGACACCTAACGGCCGGCAGAAGAATACAGGCCGAGTGGTGACGGCAGAAGAATACATTTGTCACCACCCCAACTCCTCCTGTGGGTGTCGTAAGAGTCGACTAAGGGATCGAAGTGTCACTTACCTTTATTTGATAAAAGATTGATGATGGGCAGCAGCGTCATCATAGTGGACACATTACTGGATGCTCTTACATCTTGGAGCTCTTTTTGACAATAAACTAACATTTGTACCTCACATAGAAAATATTGTCAAGAGGGCCTAAGACCTTGGGATTTGTCATTAGGAATGGCAGGTCTTTTAAACGCAGCGCCACGAAAATATTGCTTTTTAATAGTCTGGTGAGAAGCATTCTAGAGTACTGTAGTATCGTCTGGCGACCACATTACGCTAGACACTCCTTGCGGCTGGAACGTATACAGAAAAGGTTCATACGTCACTTAGCTTTTCATGCCCGAGTTGTGGCAAAAAGATCGATATCCTACCAACAGAAGTTGAGATACTTTAAAATAGATTCATTAGAAACCCGACGAACAATCCTAGATGCCAACTTTCTCTATAAACTTATAAACCATAAAATAGATAGTCCTCAACTACTGGCAATGCTCAATTTCCGTGCATGCTCCTTCTCGTTATCCCCGTAATCCGATAAGTCCCTTGTACGCCCCGCTTAGAAGATCTGTATCAGGCACTAACTCCCCAATATGCAGATTATCTAAAATTGCAAACAGTTGTTCTGACATGGCCGATATTCACTACGACCCACCCGGTAAATATATCAAAGCTGTTCGTAAATGTTGCGTTTGAAAGCGGTCTGAAAAATACTGGATTTATATTACATATTCACATAATATAAAAAAAAAAACATCATTTATTTCCAACATGTAGCAAGAAATATATACTATATATATATGTGTACTAATACTGTTTAATGTTTAAATTAACATTAATCAGTATTAACACTAATGTGTACACTAATACTGATTAATGTTAATTAGTAAGTACCTAGTTTTCTCTTATAACACTAAGTTTTAGTTATAGTAAGTTTTTAGTTGTTTACATTCTCTTTAAATTGTTTTGCATGAGGTGTTTACCTTTAAGTGGTTGTGACATACCTCCCTACATGTTTTAGTCAATGATATAATAAGTAAAGATATGTTACACCGGCTCTAAAATTGAAGCGCTTAGATTGCGATAATTCTAACAATCGCTCTTAGTCCTACCCAGACCACCGAGAGGTGTGTACCACTGCCGAGTTCTCGCAAATCACATGAACTGCGCCCTAAAATGACATTTTATGTTATACAATAGTGAAAACCACAAAATAAAATGCATAAATGCCCTTAGCATCACACATCATGCGCAATTAAACTGAATTATATATTTTATTGTTAATAGGAGAGGCCTACGTCCAGCAGTGGACTATCATAGGCTGATGATGAATGAATGAATGATGACATCTTACACAAATCAACCTAGTCCCACGGTAAGCTCAATTAAGGCTTGTGATGTGGGTACTAGGTGACGATATATATAATAGATAGATACTTAAATACTCGTACATAGACAGCCATGACCAAGGAACAAAAATTTGTGATTAATAAATACACAAATAATGCCCTCGTAGGCAGGGTCACTACCAACTAGGAGGCTAGCGGAGGCTGACAATTAATATAGTAAGCCAATTTATTTAATTTACCTATATGCGTATTTGCTGAGATAGACACGGATCCAAGCATGACATTCACGAATATTTTGTCAACAAATCATCAAAACTGACCCAGTCACATGTATGTCATGATCCCAGTATTGGAAGATCACGGAGATATGAAATAAGTACGACGTAACTTACTCGTGACACTACATTTAAATATATTAGATAAGTAAACTTCTGCGTACGGCTTTGTGTGCAATCTCTACTCCTACTAAGTAGGTAGTTAGGTACTAGGTACATTTACCTTCTTTTAGGAAATTTAAGATTTTCTTTTCTTTTATTTCCCAATAGTAATATTACATTGTGTTTGATCGGGGAAAATGTGTCAGTGCAAACGGAAAGGTCACGACTCATAAAATAGACCTTGTGTGTTCTTTAATAAAGTTCATTTTAACAACTGTGACAAGGTACCCTTCCGTTTGCACTGGCACAAATTTTAATTAGGTATCGTCAAATCTTCAAAGACCGTCTATGAGGTAAAAACAACTACAGGCTTTTCCCTTGTGTCTTCTTTTATTTAAATAGATTACATAGACGTCTAAGAGGTAAGAGCAAAACACTGCTTTACCGATTGTGTCAGAGCAGTGCAGGTAACCTTGTGTCTGAATTTGACCTGAATTATTCTTACCCCTGACGATTTTAGGGATTGTACATAATTATACAGATTACAGAGTGTAATAAAAATAGGTCTAATCCGTTAATGAGACCATTCCATCCAATAGGCTTTTAAAAGGATCACCACAATTTTTGTGTCCGCCGAGGTGACCCTGTGCACTTGAAATGACTACAGTAAGAGATGTAGAGGACAGAAAGAAAAATACGAAATAAAATTTCACCTTTAGGCTTAGCACAGGATTGATGTGACAATAAGTATGTCGCCGCGAGATAGACTATCCATCCCTATTTTATTCATATAGTTAGTAAAAGATGGAACATCTATCTAATCTCGCGGCGACATACTGACAAACCAATCATGTGCTAAGCATACTGGTACTTAATTGAGACACTGTTTTCCTATTTTCTACAATTTTGCGGTAATTAATAAATAATAGGTCTTAATTTTTTACAATATTTTTGGAAAATACTCGGTTATACTATAATTTGCTACGAACAAATAAAACATGGAAGCCGCAAGCCATACTAAATTGCCTTTCAAAATCGGTCCTGAATTTTAGGTGACAAGTGTCAATCATCATCATCATCATCATATCAGCCGAAAGACGTCCACTGCTGAACATAGGCCTCCCCCAAAGATTGCCACAATGACCGGTCCTGCGCCACCCGCATCCAGCGGACTCCTGCGACCTTCACCAGGTCATCGGTCCACCTTGTGGGGGGCCTACCCACGCTACGCCTTCCGGTACGTGGCCGCCACTCAAGAACTTTTCCGCCCCAACGGCCATCGGTTCTACGCGCAATATGCCCCGCCCACTGCCACTTCAGTTTATCGATTCGGAGAGCTATTTCGGTTACTTTGGTTCTGCTGCGGATGGTCTCATTTTTAATCCGATCACGCAGAGAGACTCCTAGCATAGCCCTCTCCATTGCCCTTTGGGTGACTTTGAGCCTTCTTATCAGACCCATTGTAAGCGGCCACGTTTCAGTACCGTATGTCATCACTGGCAACACACACTGATTAAAGACTTTCGTCTTCAAACACTGCGGAATATTCGACGAAAATATGTGTCGTAGCTTCCCGAACGCTGCCCAACCGAGTCGGATTCGACGATTGACCTCTTTTTCGAAGTTGGACCTTCCTAACTGAATAGTTTGCCCTAGGTATATATATTCGTCTACAACTTCGAGTGTAAAGTCTCCGATTATTACGGGAGTTGGTGCTACATGGGAATTCGACATGATTTTCGTCTTATCCATGTTCATCCTAAGACCAACTCGCTCGGAGGCTTTACTGAGGTCAACGAGCATAGTACTTAAGTCCTCCAAGGTCTCAGCCAAGACTACTATATCGTCAGCGAATCGAAGGTGAGTGAGGTACTCGCCGTTTATGTTGATACCCAGCCTTCTCCAGTCCAGAGTCTTAAAGACATCCTCCAGTGCAGCGGTAAACAGCTTAGGGGAGATGACATCTCCTTGCCTAACTCCCCGCTGCAGCAGAATAGGCTTCGAGCTCTGGTCTTGGAGTCGGACTGACATTGTGGCGCTCTCGTATAAACACTTCAACACCTCGATATAGCGGTAGTCGACTTGGCACCGTTGGAGAGACTGTAGTACTGCCCATGTTTCGATCGAATCGAAGGCTTTCTCGTAGTCCACAAACGCTAAACAGAGGGGCAGGTTATATTCTTCGGTCTTCTGTATAACCTGGCGAAGCGTATGGATGTGGTCTACGGTACTAAAGCCTCTTCGGAAACCGGCTTGTTCGGGAGGCTGGAAGTCATCAAGCCTGCGTGCAAGACGATTCGTAATGACTCTTGAAAACAGCTTATAGACATGGCTCAGAAGTGAGATGGGTCGGTAGTTCTTCAATAAAGCGTTGTCACCTTTTTTGAAGAACAGTACCACCACACCTCTGTTCCATGCCTTTGGCGTTCTCCCTTCCAGTAAGAAGGAATTGAACAACTTCTGAAGGGCCGTAAGGATCGGCTTACCACCCGCCTTCAGAAGCTCAGCTGTAATTCCGTCCTCCCCAGGCGCCTTGTTATTTTTGAGCTGTTCAAGAGCCATTCTAATCTCGCACAGGCTGATGTCCGGGATGCTAGTTGACGTGTACAGCTGTCCATAAAAACCCTCTATCTCACTCAGCAGCTCAGATCTGGATGTGACGATTCTACCATCCTCAGTCTTTAATTTGGCGAGCTGGCTTTGCCCAACAGACAGATCCCTTGCAAAAACTTTAGAGCCCTTGTTCCGCCCGATGGCTTCTTCTATACACTTGGTACGGAATTGGCGCATATCGCGTTTGAGGGACTTAGAGATCTGTCTGTCGAGCTGCCGGTATAAAGTCGCATCAACTGAGGATTGTAGAACCAGTTCACTCCTTTTTTCCATTAGCTTCTGAGTGGAGTCTGAGAGCTTTCTGGTCTTATTTGTCCGCTGGGCCTTAAAAAACTTAGACCCAGCGCTATGGACAGCTTCCACAAACCCGTCGTTGAATACGTCCACGTCATCGCCTAGGCAATCGAAACGGTTTTGGAGTTCCAGTTGAAAGCTCTCGGGGTTTTGGAGATGGAGTGCAGGACGGAGCGTAGACTTCATCAGTCGCGAGCGTTCTAGCTTAGGACATATATTCAACGTGCCTCTTACCAGGCGGTGATCGCTACCGGTTTTAACCGTACTGATCACAGAAACATCGTTGAATATATGTCTCTTCGTCGACATGATGAAGTCGATCTCGTTTTAGTTGCACCGTCGGGACTCATCCAAGTCCATTTTCTGTGCTCGCGTTTCTTAAAGAAGGAGTTCATCATGTAGAGTCCCTCCTTCTCCAAGAAACCAGCCAGCAGATGGCCCCGGTGGTTCCGACGTCCAACCCCAAATTGCCCCACCCTCAGTTCGTCACCATCTCTCTTGCCCAGTTTCGCGTTGAAGTCCCCCATAACAACGGTGAAGTAGGTTCTGAAGCTATGCATGGCTTTTGAGATATCATCATACATAGCCTCCACCTCGTCGTCGGAGTGTGTCGAAGTCGGCGCGTACACCTGTATGACCTTCAGCGAGTATCTCTCAGATACTCTGAGTATAAGGTACGCCACCCTAGCCGACACACTCTCGATCTTCACCACGTTGTTTACGAGGGACTTGTGGACGATGAACCCGACACCTCCCTGGGACTGTTGGTCGCCCTCCCGGAAATAGAGCAAGTTGCCGGACTTTAGGATTATCGTGTCCTCGCCCTCTCTTCGGACTTCTGACAATCCCACAATGTCCCAACGCAACTTGCTCAATCCTTCCTCCAGTTCCACTAACTTTTCGTCGGTCCGCAGTGTACGTGTGTTGTACGTTGCCAGGGCCAGAGGTCGTCGGTGGTGGTAGCCGGATCTTTGCCGGAGATTCTTAGCACCCCTGACCCCGCTAGCACCCTGGCCGCTACCATAACCAGGGTACCGGGGGTCGCCGGAACCTCGGGGCCGCGGCCTTTTTTCGCCACGCTTGGCATGCGGGTTGGCGATCGCAGTGTCTCCACCGCACTTTAGGGATGCTGCTGCCCATCCCCCGGTGGTCTTGGTCGTAGTTTTCAGACATACCCGGGTCAAGTGTATGATCAGTAACACTTTAGTCCCTTAGTCGACTCTTACGACACCCACGGGAAGAGTTGGGGTGGTGACAAATGCATTCTTACTGCCGTCACCACACGGCAGAAAATAATGCAAACATGGAGATTTCAAGCATTTTTTTAAAATATTTATAGTGCCGGTAAAATCTATTTTTAAATCAGGTTGTATTGTAATTTCCCTAAATTTATGAATAAATCCAAAAAAACTTTAAAATTGTCGTTAGGTCGGTTTGTATAGACAAAAATGTAGACCGTTTAAGAAAACCACCTAAAATGTATGATAAATCGAGTTTTTTTAACATGGGTCACTATTTTTATATCTATGGAGTCATCTAACGATAAAGTTCCGTGTTTTTCGGATCGAGTGAAATCTTCAGGGAAATTACAATACAATCTGATGTTAAAAACGGTTCCACTTGTATTATAAATATTTATTTTAAATATTTGTAATCAGCATGTTTCCAGTATTTTCTATGAAAAAAAAAATCACCTGACCCGTATTCATTGACCGCGAGTGTAAAATGATGTACATACACACATTAGTAGATCAATTGGTTTAATATAATACTATTGATAACTGATCAAGTTCAACGCTCCATAATTATTTATAGCCAACAGAGATGGCGCCACAATGATAAAAATATTCCTACAACAACATGACTGACCTCTGGTAGAGTAACCTAACTTAATAGACTAGTAATATACCTTATCTGTTTGACTTAAGACTCATTTATAGGTCAATTAACGTCGTCGGCAATAGTAGCAGATAATGATTATTTATTATGATTTAGTTTGCAGCGGATTTATCAATGACATGAACGACGATATTAAATGGGAAGAAAATAAATATTATTTAATTTAAATAAGAAGGTCAATGCGGATAAGACCGGATTTGAACCGTAATGCGATTCTTTGACTCTAGTGAAAAAGGGGTATAACTCGCCGGCCAGACTAAGAATACGATACGGGCGAAGCTCTTAACGGTTAGTTTAGAACACCTAAATACATTTCTTGATAACTTTTACTTACAATTTCATGGCATATATTAAATAAATAAGTATCTTTTCGAAATAATTATAATTATTTGGTTAAAAAAGTAAAATAAGTTAAAAAACTTTGGTTAAACATTGATATTATTAATTTACAAAACTGATATGAGATGTATTTTAAAATATCCAGATATTAAAAGAATTTTAACAATTTTCTTAAACCTTAACTAAAAATAATTACAAATAGTAACTAGTCAAAGTCCGCTCCGCACCGCCTCCGGTGCAAAACTGCCCATAATGCTTGCGGCATTACCTCGTTGGATCGCTATGGCCAGCCTTTGCACCAAAAACGATTCGGAGCGCGGGTGTTCTCCCTTCAACCTTAGTCGACGGCCCAAGTCACGCACAAAACGCCTCGCGTCCGCGCCCCAGCAGCCCGCCGTCTGCACCGCAAAAGGAACAAACGAGTACCCCGGGCCCAGGGGTGCATACTTTTGCCGCTTTGACGCCGCCTGGAATTCCGCCGCAGCCGCAGCGCCGCGGGTTGTTCGCCCAATGTAATAAGTATCTTGGGACATCTTACACAAATCAACCTAGTCCCATGGTAAGCCCAATTAAGGCTTGTGTGTAAATCTAATACGGGCGATCAATTAAACCAGGCATGGGATTCATTAGTGTGATCATGGATTACAAGGTTTTTTCAAAATTACTCTTCATTATGACCCCACAGATTTTTTTTAAGATTATCGGAGCAGCAATGTAGGTACAAACATTTGTTATTGTTGATATGTCAGTTATGTCATCTGCTTTTGAAATTAGCTGTCATCGAGTGTTTAACTCAGGGATCGGAAACCGTTATTATTTTCAAACCGTTACCATACGTCAACCCCAAACCATAATCATAAAGTTTTTGTTCTCATTAACCGATACTTCTTAATGTTCTTTGACGGAACGCTTAATGGCCGATTCTGTTCTCAACGAACGGAATAATAACGGTTTTCCTAATTCTGTTGTAAGAGATGAACTGTCATGTCATGTTCTTCTTATAAAGTTTCCGTTACGGTTAATGTTCTTTCAAACGTTTTTGGCCGCGAACGCTACGTTTAGTGTTCTTGGGAACGGAATAATAGTGGTTTTCCTGTCAAAATTGATTTGAACAAATAGACAATCACATGTGGTGCCTATTCTCCGATTAATCGAGATTGAATGTCGTATGGTTTGTATAAGGAAAACGTATTGAAATGACGTTTCGTGTCGTTTACTATTTTAATATTTATGGATACTGGAATAGAGACCCACTAGAAATTTAAAATCTGTTCCAAATTTAAACGCATAACCGAACGTAGTTAAGGAAAAAGGACGCAATACACTACAATCTGCCAATTTGTTTTAAATCCTATGTCAAAAGGAAAAGCCATCAATTTAAGTGACAAAGTGGCACCTTTTCGTTCACCTTTTCACCGCCACGTCAAAAAATAAAAGCGAGCAACACACGCCAAGCAACAAATTGCATGTAAACAACTCTCAACAAAGTAAGTATCAGCTTCGTAGTGTTAAACGAACATATATTCTATCAGTTATATCAATTCATTGGCGGCGAAAAAATGTCCTTACCTACTGTTATCAGGAGGTAATGTTATGATTACAGTCACGTTAATTCCTATAGCAAGGCTAGCATATCTTGTGTTTAACATCAACTTGCCGCCACACTTCTCTTTTTAATCTATACAATTGAAAAAAGACGCGTCGCTGCGAGTTGCTTGTTAATTCAGAGTTTGCAATCTGTCACCAACCTCTTTTGAGAAACTGAACTTGCTTTTCAAAAGAGGTCGATAGATCTGAGTCCGTAGCTATGTTAGCTAACGTGCCGTTTTATTCTCTTTGGTGCCAATCGCTACGCTACGCTGAGCCGGTAGTGTATCGTAGTTTTCTCTCTGTCACTCTTTCTTATTGGTGTGACGAAGACAGTTGAGTTTCGTTCGCGACTGAATATTAGCGATTGGCATATTGGCTACACAACCTGTTCATATAATCATTTCATCGCCAACACCGTTAACTAATGTGTCTTGATGTTTTATGAATAAGGCAATTGGACTGGATGCGTGTAAGAGTTACGAATAAATGCAAAGTCATTTGCAGACACCAATAAACTAACATGTTTTACCACAAAAATCAACTATATTCCAAATAGCTGACTGGTGAGTCGTGAGACTGGTGACTTGCTTCAACCTTTTCAACGCCACGTAAAACTATAAAAGCTAAATTTGAACTTTACGCACGTGCATAGTTACATATGTTTCAACGCCAAAGACCGATATACAAGTCACAGATCAATAGAGACCTAGTCGCACTTGCTTATAGTTTTTGACAAATTCCTTTGTGACACTTTGGTGGCGTGGATGGAGTGACAGCTGCTGTTTTTGCCGTGGCATTGAAAAGGTTAGTGTTATGATGAGGTAAAAATTGTATTGACAGCGGTAGGTATCGTCATGGTTCGTCTCAGTAAACTTAGCACAGGATCAGTGCGACAATATGTCGCCGCGAGATAGATTATCCATCTCCCTTTTATTCATATTGTTGGTAAAAGATAGAAAATCTATACATGTAGCGATAACATACTGACATACCAATCATGTGCTAAGCGTACAGTATAGTTCGAGAAATATAAATTGAACGTTTATTTTTACTATAATGTAGATAGAAAGTTACCAATTTATATTTCACGAACTGTACTCTCAGTCGTCGTATGTCAAGTTCTTAAATTGATGCCGTTCTGATTGTGTCACTAATTTTTTATAGTTAGCATATAGTATAGCAAGATAGTAGTTAGAGCAACACACCCAAAGAAGATGTTGACGAAGGCTTAAATGAGCAATATGAAATAGACAATACAACAAATTACCAAAGTTGATATAGTTGACCCCAGTTAAAATGACGAATCAAGAATGGGTGACAAAGACAGATCGGGACCAATTCAAGATTTTAGGAAAAAAACAATTGAAACGTCACTGAAAATAAAACTAAGGCTGCGTTTCACCAAACTTTTATTCGAAGAATAACGTTTTCTCTCAGATATATATATATAAGGTCCTAATATATTAGTTGCAGATATTTTAACACATGATACTTTACATTAAAATAATTAACTTTAAATATAAATTAAGAAATCTTTTCATGTAACTTTTTTGATTTCATTTTCCTAACAAAAAAATTAATTATAATTTCGTCTAAAAAAAATCATCATGTGTATTATCACATGTCACAATAACACTGTCTGTCATGTCATCAAACGACACAATCCAACGGAAAATAACATGACATTGACAATCAAGTATTTAATTTATCGAAGTGAAGTGGCCAGTTCCAGTTACGTAAAAGAAGTACGAGAATCTGTTCAAAGAGTTTTCATTTAATAATCACATAAACAGGGTGTCTTTACGTAGCAAATTTGTTTTTCCGTTTTCTCCAAAAAAACATGGTAAAAGCTATAATGTTTCACGGTTTAATATACTCCAGAGACCGAGTACTATCAGCTGTAAAAATATCTGCATCTAATAAATTAGGACCTTATATATATACATATACATATATATATATATATATATATATATATATATATATGTATTTCTATATATATATGTATGTAGTGCTAAAGTACTATGGAGATTTGACATGACTATTCGAAAATAAGCGTTATATTTCGAATCAAAGTTTGGTCAAATCGACTAAGTGAAACACGTACACGGTCCAGAATCGAAATCTTTGATAGAGTTAACTGGGTTGGCGTGTGTACCTACTAAAACTAAAAAAGGAAAAAGACTATATATATTCATATTTATTTATTCGTGGTTAGCTTGGTCTTCCACATTCCAGCGTTTCACCGCTGCCGCTGGAGTCAGCATATGAGTTACGACCGCAGCTGATCTGATGATAACGAGTACTTTTGCGCACTGAGGTTGCAACGCAACAAATACTCATCACTGCTATCTCAAAGGGAAAAGGATTCTTGCTATATCAAAGAGTTCCAGGATGGCTGGCACATAGGCGGGTTAGGTCCTCTGGCATGGCATCTTCCACTTTCTTCTATGCTGGTATACCAAGGCATCCATTCAGGTGTCTCCATATCAAAGGGTCCATGGTATCTAAGGCTGTGGAACACGGCACCTCATCAGTTTGATTTGAGCGATTAAAAAAAATTACATTCTTATGGCGGCCTAACTATTTTTAGTATAAAATAGATAATGTGAGAAGCAACACCAAGTATGACTTTTGCGTCTATCTTCATCTAGTTGTTTGCTAGAGCTTCTTGAGTGAGGTTGGTTATTTGGCGGGCAAAATCTTGGCAAAATATAGACATAAATTTTTCAAAACAGGGTGGTATTAAATGAAAAAAAAACCCATGACCTGTAATAAAATGACAACAGTAGATTACATTGATAGTAGTTTTATTGGAAAAAGCTAATCAGAAAATAAGTTATGGCTTTGGGCAATTTTATCCAGTACTTTAGCAAACGGACATTGAAAACATTGCCCATCATGAAAAATAGCCTACAGTTGTCACTTTCAAGTTTTACCACTTTATGAAAATAGCGGAGGGTAATGTTTTTTTCAGTAAATTACGTTTTTATAACTCCGTTACTTTATTTTACGTGTACAAAATGTTCGGAACCAATAACTTTAGGTACTCTCAATTGTCAGTTTCGTTGTCTGCTGCTTCGTTAGTGGGCTGATATTTATATCAATATAATATTATCTTGATTCCCATTCAAAAAACGGTTTTATTATTATTGCATTAAAACAAATTATACATTTTGGACTGTTTTACTTCACTAGTATATTAATACTTTGAACAAAAGTTAAACGTCTTTAGTTAAGATATCTACTTAAAAGTGACAACCCTAGCATTTGCGAATTGCGTTAGTGGACCTTGTATGAAAAAGAGCGAAAACGGGTAGGTAACATTGCCCAACCAATTTACTCAAAATTGTTTATACTTATCCCTGAGTTATAAACATGAAATGGTAGAATTGCCCAAAAACCTTCTGTGATCGTAGTATTATTGTCATACGAGCTATTTTTAAGCACTAAATTGAGGTGGGCAATGTTGGTCAAGAACGAGATTACTTTGCTCGCCTTCTATAGGTGCATTCAGACAAAAAGAACATTCGCTATTCTAACCTCCCACTCTACGAAATTCGATCGTTACGCAAAACGTGATTGATTGATTTCGTAGAGCGGGGGATAGAACAGCGAATGCTCTTTTGGTTTGCACGCACCTTAACACGATGAACGCCACGCCAAAAATGTAGTCTTTCCATTGGAGCCACAGGGGTCACCGGTGAGCCTAACCATGTTGAACCATTGGGGCCACGGGGGTCACCGGTGAGCCATCGCGAGCCTTCATTTCAAACCTGTTTTACAGGCCACCGTTCACTTATTCCATCCGAAAACGTATGCAGGGTGAGCCGTGTGGCCCTAGAGAAGATACAAATTGCGTTGGTTCTTTTGTACTGTAAAGGACTTATGATTTTTTCGTCATTTTGTGAACTTAGTTAAGGTTGGCTTACTCGTCATAGGTAAAATATAGTTGAAGACTTGCAAATAAAGATTTTAAATATTGAGTTTGGTAAAAAAATAAAGTAAATTAGTTTTTAATGTTTATAATTATTTTTTATTTACCTAATTTTAAGCATATAATACAACTTTTAGTTAAGTTTAAAAATAGGTAACGTCGTCGACTTACTCGCTATCAAGATGACACTAAAGTTTAAAAAAGCTTGTATTCTTGAGCTTTTCATAAAACAATTTATCACAATTGGCATAGTAAACTTAAAGGTACCTATTCATTATAATTATAATTCTTATCAAAAGTAACAAAAGTACAAAATCATAATTAGTGAGTTCTGTCATGGTTTTGCTCCGGAATTGTTTAGAAGGAAGCTACTTTTTATATCGAGGGGGGGCATTATTTCCAGATCGACGGAGTTGCTATGGGTAGCCCTGTGGCACTGGTTTTAGTAAATATCTAGATGGAGCATTTTGAGGCCAGCATAGATCTGCAACCATGGGCAGTGAAATTATGGAAGCGGTATGTCGATGATGTCTTCTGCGTTATGAGAGGTGGCAAGCATGAAGTTGAGCAATTACTCTAGTATCTCAATTCCATTCATACTAAAGTCAAATTCACATATTATGAATTGGAATCGGAGCATAGTTTGCCTTTTCTGGACGTGAAGGTGATAGGTCGAGATGATGGTTCTTTGGCGCACACTGTTTATAAGTAGGAAGCCCACACACACAGACAGGTATTTGAACGCTCTGTCTCACCACCACCCCGGCAGCTTCAGTCTGTGGTTAATTCTCTAAAGAACAGAGCACATGACCTTTGTGACCCTGAATTTCTGGAAATTGAGTTATCGCACGTTCAGGAGGTTCTGAAGAGAAATGGCTACATAATGAACAGACGGCAACCCAGACAAATACCGAGGAAGAAACATTCAGATGTAGCGAGGCGACCAGCATTTTTGCCTTATGTCAGGGCTGTAACGGACAAAGTAGGTACGCTTTTGAATAAGTATTCCATACCAACCGTTTATATGCCGTTATCAAAGGTGGCATCTAAGGTATCTAAGGTCGCCTAAGGATGTTTTACCTTATCACACACCGGGCGTTTATATAAGATCGATTGTAGCTGTGGTAGTTCCTATATTGGGGAAACTAAACGCACCATAGCGGAAAGGGTCAAGGAACATATCACGGCTGTTAAAAAGCGTCAAACGAATAGGTCTGCTGTGGCCGAGCATTTGTTGGAGTCTGGATAAAATCTTTACTTTTTTATAAAATACTTTTTAAATACTAAGTTTTAAAACTTCGCGATCATTTAGCTCGTAGTTGGCAAACAAGTACGTAAATTCAAGTGTTATTAAAAGGACTACTTCAGTTGGCAAAAAAATACACGTGATATTGGCTAGGGGGGGGGGGGGGGGTCCTGAAAATATCACCAAATATCACCATGGGGGCTGGGGGGGTTTAAAACATACCAAAATCGTATGACGAGATTAAAGGCCAAGCCCTACCTAATATGTATACCTACAACTAATTGCAAATGGTCACTGATCTAAGCAATGGGCGGACAGACAGACGGACTACCGCACGAAACGATAGATGAAGAGTGATAGAGCGCTGACACACTCTAGCACCATGCTTAGAGGAGTATGCTGACGGATAGACAGACGGACTAACGGACAGACGGACATGGCGAAACTATAAGGGATTTTTATTTTTTTATTTGAACTACGCCCGATCATAACACTTTTTTTTTTAACGAAAAAAGTGTTAACGCTTTCACAGCCAGTAACAAAAAAGCTCGTTTAAATTTGAATTCTAAAATGTTATTAACAGAGTTCTTAATCACAATTGCGGAAATAACGCATAATTTATTTTTATTTTTTGTTACTGGACATTGTTTTTTTTTGTGTTTGTTAAGAATTATTTCTATTTCTAGACGGATCCAAGAATAGATGGATGGAAAGAAGGACTAACCAACAGATAGATAGACAGTCAGACGGACGGACGAACAGACAGACAGACTGACATGACGAAATTGTAAGGGTTCCTAATTTACTACGGAACCATAAAAAGTACTTACACCCAGAATAATTGAAAAGGCAATCATTTCAAGTAATATCCGGTCGAAATATGTTTCTTTGCAGAAATAAACGGGCAGACAGACGGACGGACAGACATACAGACCGACAGACAAACACACAGACAGACAACGGATGGACAGATGAACAGACAGACAGACATACAGACACATAGACACACAGACAGACACTCAGATAGATAGACAGAAAGATCGACAGATGAACAGACAGACAGACAGACAGACAGAAAGATCGACAGATGAACAGACAGACGGCAGACCGTCAGACAGACAGACAAACAGACAGACAGACGGAGATGGCGAAAATGTAAGGGTTCCTAATTTACTACAGAACCGTAAAAAGTAATTACAGCCAGAATAATTGAAAAGGCAACCATTTTAAATAATATCCGGTCGAAATATGTTTCTTTGCAGAAATAAACGGTTGGAAAGACGGACGGACAGACATACAGACCGACAGACAAACAGACATACAAACACACAGACAGACAGACAGACAGATAGACAAACAGACGGATGGACAGATGAACAGACAGACAGACATACGATGGACAGAACGGAAAGATCGACAGATGAACAGACAGACAGACATACAGACAGACAGACGGACATGGCGAAAATGTAAGGGTACCTAATTTACTACAGAACCCTAAAAATATCTTACAGCCAGAATAATTGAAAAGGCAACCATTTCAAGTAATAACCGGTCGATATATGTTTCTTTGCGGAAACAAGCGGACGGACAGACGGACGTACAGATAGTCAGTCCGTTCAGATAGACAGACACACAGACAGAGAGACAAACAGACAGACAGAAAGATCGGCAGATGAACAGACAGACAGACGGACAGACCGCCAGACAGATAGACTTACAAACAGACAGACAGACAGACATACAGACAGATAGACAGACAGAGGGATGGATGCAAAATGCAAGGGTTCCTAATTTACTACAGAATCCTAAAAAGTACTTACACCCAGAATAATTGAGAAAGCAATAATTTGGAGGAAACAAACGGACGGACAGACAGACATACAGACAGACAGACAAACAGACTGACAGACAGACAGACAGGTGGATGCACATGGCGAATCTGTGACGGTTTCTAATTTACTACAGAACCCTAAGAAATACACCCAGAATAATTGTAAAAGCAATAATTTCGAATACTATCTGGTCGAAACACGTTTCTTTGCGGAAACAAATGACCGTATAGACGGACGGACAAACAATCAGACAGACAGAGAAACAAACAGACATACAGACAGACGGATGGACAGATAAACAGAAAATATACTTTCATTCGCCAAAGAAATGTTCGTTTAAATTTGAACTTTACTACGATGTTAATAGAGTTCAAGATCACAACTGCGGAAGTAACGAGCTAAGCCGAGTTTAGACCTGGGTCGCGTTTTATAAAGTTTCATTTTACAATTTCGCTGTTTGCCTCTCTAACGCACGCACATAATATATTGGCTAGAAAGAGAGACAAACGGCAAATTGTAAATTGTAACTTTATAAAACGCGACCCTGCAAGTTTTGAAAAAAAGAGTTGTAGATATTTGCCACTAATTCCTACCAATATTTGCCGTGTGGTGATGGCAGTAAGAATATATTTTGTCACCACCCTAACTCCTCCTGTGGGTGTCGTAAGAGTCGACTAAGGGATTGAAGTGTCACTGACTATTATTTGATAAAAGATTGATGATGGGCAGCAGAGTCATCATAGTGGACATACTACTGCGATCGCCAATCCGCTTGCCCAGCGTGGCGATTATGGGTATTTGCCTCCTAATGCGCCTATACGCATAGTAAATAGGAGAGGCCTACGTCCAGCAGTGGACTATCATAGGCTGATGATGATGATGATTTGCGTCTAAAAACTTGCGGCAATAACTTGCAAGTGTAAACTCAGCTTTGTGTCTTTTCAAAAGGGCTTATTTCTACTCTGGCAATAAGGATTATTTTTTCTATATTTCCATAAGAGAAATTATCTCTATTGACAAAGTGGAAATAAGCCCTTTTGAGAAGACATTCCACAGTTACGATATAATGAATTCATAACAAAACAACATACGTAATTGTGGGACAAAGTCATTTTGCGTCCGGCGGAATGTAGCCAGCAACGCCATATTGCTAGTTGTGCTAAGCTCACCTGACGCCAATAGAACGCGACTCCAAGCATCGGGGTTCCATTAAGGGAAATAATAGGAACTGCAACTGTCTTCTTGAGCGATTCACGTATCGTACCTATCACTATGTTGACTATTCAGACGAGTGGTATGCACCCATAACTGCGTAGGTATTAGGAGTATGAATGCAATAAGTGCAGGTTATAGTAAGTATATATATTTATTTACCAAGGAGCCGAGCCGATATTACAAGACAGGTGCCGGTAGTAGACCAACATCGGGCGTCTTACTCCTCCGTCTTACCTCCTTCTCATTAAACTCTAAAATTAACATAGAAAGAAATATCTACTAATCAGAAAGTTCACAAACTTACCATTATAAACATAATTATTTATGTATATCATTAGACATCAGCTTAACTTAATACTCAAAACTTCATTTTAATGATAATTAAATATGAACATTATGTCGGAAAAAACATTGACATCTCAGTCAACAACTCGTTGTCAGGTAACCAATTTCCAGGCAAGTTCCCGTCGACGGCGCTAGGAGGCGCCAGAATTGCTAGCACATATTGCATCCTTTCACTTAATTCAATTTAAACCTTTTTCATCATGCGGCCAATACCACACGTCAAACCTAAATGGCTAGTCAAATGAAATAAAAATACGAACTATATTCGCGTGGAAAAGAGAGAGCGAGTGGCGGCATGTTTACGTCATCGCGAACAGTTTAATAATGGTTCACGGAACTTTATTTTTCGTTCATCTCTAGTAACGGTAACCAGAAAAGTTTTGTTCTTTCATATAAATCATATAATGTTCTTGTCAAAACCGTTATGTCAAAGAACGGAATTTTTCCGTTCATCTTGAATATTGTGAACCAGAAATATTGTGTTCATCTACAAAACCTTTATCGTAGTTAACCGTTACTAATACGAACGGAATTAATAACGGTTAAAGAACAATATCAAATGGTTAATCGAGAACGGTTCCGATCCCTGGTTTAACTCACGTATGTTGCTCTACATTGCGCGCCGAATTATTTTGTATGGATAATTTTGTTGCTCTTATTTTAATTAAAAGTTATTTGAATGTACTTACTATGTCGTAAACTAGCACCCGTTAAGAGCTTCGCCCGTATACCCTGTATAATAGATAGATACATAGATACTTAAATACATAGACAGCCATGACCAAGGAACAAATATTTGTGATTAAAAAATACACAAATAATGCCCTCGCCGGGATTCGAACCCGGAACCTCCAGCTTTGTAGGCAAGGTCACTACCAACTAGGCTACGGAGGCTGACAAATGATGGGCTGATTTATTTTCAAAATACATAGGTACATAATTATACAGGGTGGAAAGGGACGACGTTCCTTCCCGCTGCCGACCGAGTCTACCAACCATTACGATCAACTTTCCGTATGGGACCAACATCGAAATATCTTGAAAAAAATTTTGCCCCTCATACAAAGTGAGTGATTGGTTAGAGTTCAATAGTATGGAAAAGTCAATTTTCCATGTACGCTTTCGATGTTGATCCCATACTGAAAGTTGATCGTAATGGTTGGTAGATTCGGTCGGTAGCGGGAAGGAACGTCGTCCCTTTCCACCCTGTATGTATTTATGAAGTGTCAACACAAGTATGCGGGTGCATAATTGTCATTAGGTTTGAGTTTTTCCAAGTCAAAATAATGCTTTAGTGATTTTTAAACTAACGTTAATAATCGAAGCTACTTTGAAGTAAATTAACCCTATTAAATATTTCTTGTGGCTTATCCTTTTACGTATGTTTATTACCCGAGAAATTAGACTGATTTCCGCTATGCTGAGGACGTGGGATCAAAACCCACCTCCAGCGTTATTCATTAATTTTACCAAATTGTAAAAATCATGTAAATTTATTAATCACACAAAATTCTGAAAAAAAGGTAACAACACATACACAACAAGTACACAATTTGTGTACTTTTTGAGAATGCTCAAAATAGAAGAAACATTGAGCTATTACAATTACATGACTAGGAGCACATGTCATAGGAAGACTTCGTGTGACTGGTTCGTTACAAGAATCTCAATGCGTATATCATTCTAAATGGCCCAGTTGGCTACAAGATAAACGGAAGATTCCTCTGACCGGGAAACCCTAGGTTATCGAGGAGTCCTTGCGGCTGACGCACCAGGCCACCAGGGGTCAGAAGGCGATGATGCAACCATCATGATTCATGTCAATAAATACAAAAATTACATGACTTTTTTTGACTCTTTTAAGACTCATTCGTTCTAAAATAAACGTGGGTTAAGGTGCCTTTCCACCAGAGCTATGCTATAAGCTAATCTTGTTGCGGATTCATTTGTTGGTATGTATGAGATCATCGACTGACAAGCAAAACTCACTATAAAACTGTCACTATTCTTAGCAAGCTCGTATGTCGCTCTCGTGTCAAAACTGAGATACGACGTTTATTTCAAGTAGGTATTTGTTATTTAGTGACTTTTGCTTGTCAACTAACGAGATGGATCCTGTATGAAAAAAGCAAATCCTGAAACCTTTTTACCGCCATAGTCTGATACAATATCAAACAACCAATATTATACCAAACTCGCTTTGTCGCTCTCTGAAAATTGATAAATAAGTCAAAGGTTTGATTAGGCTTTTATACATGTGTCCCATTCAAATTTCAAATTCAAATACCAGCTCAGGGTGCTTAGACAAGTTGCCAATCGCTAGCGCTTAATCGTCAATCGTAAACGAAGGGCAGCTAACTGTCTTTGTCGCACTAATATGAAAGAGTGACAGAGAGGGAAAACTACGATACGCTACTAAGCGCTAGCCATTGGCAACTTGGCTAAGCATCCAGGCCACCAGGGGTCAGAACAGAGATGGGCATTATTCGAATAAATTTTTATCGGAATAATTATTCGAATAAACAATAATTCACGATTTCTTTATTCGCGAATAATTTAGTCACGAATGATTTATTCGCGAATGAATCATTCGCGAATAAATCAGCCACGAATGAATTATTCTGCTGGTTTTTAAATGACGAATGATTTATTCGTTATTTTCATTCGAATAAATCTACGAAAAACATATTTTTTCTGTTGAATTATATTAAATTAAACAACATCAAGCATAATATTTAACATAAATCGTGAATACTATAATTTGTTTTAAGTTCTAGCACGCTAAAGAATGTTAAGGATTAGGGGTAATATATAAACCCAGGTAGTAAGTATTATTAGCGAGACGAGTGGCGACCGGGGGTGGCGGGCGGCGACGGGTGGTGGTGGGTGGCGACGAGTGGTGGTGAATGGCGACGGATGGTGGTGGGTGGTGACGGGATGCGGTGGAGGGAGGCGGGCGACAACGGGTGGCGGCGGGCGGAGGCTGGGGGTGGCGGATGGAGGAGGGTGGCGACGGGTGGTGGTGGGTGGCGACGGGTGGTGGTGGGTAGCGACGAGTGGTGGTGAATGGCGATGGGTGGTGGTGGGTGGCGACGGGTTGCGGTGGGGGGAGGCGGGTGGCGACCGGGGGTGGCGGTGGGTGGAGGCGTAGGGTGGCAGGCGGCGGCGGGTGGTGGTGGGCGGCGACGGGTTGCGGTGGAAGGAAGCGGTTGGCGACCGGGGGTGGCGGCGGGTGGAGGCGTCGGCGTCGGGTGGCAGGCGGCGGCTGGTGGTGGTTGGTGTCGGCGGGTGAAGGCCGGGGGTGGCGGGCGGCGGCGGATGGAGGCGGGCACCCGCCACCTCCAGCCACCACCCATCGTCACCCGTCACCACCCACCTCCCCCCACCATCGCCCGCTACCCCCGGCATTAGCCCGCCGCCACCCGTCACCACCCACCACCACTCGTCGCCACCCATCACCACCCGCCGTCGCCCGCTACCCGACGCCTCCCCCCACCGGAACCCGTCGTCACCCACCACCACCTGTCGCCAATCACCACTACTCGTCGCCACCCACCACCACCCGTCGCCGCCCGCCACCCTCGGTCACCACCCGCCTGCAACCCGTCGGCACCCACCACCAGCCGTCGCCGCCCGCCACCCACCTCCCCCCACCGTAACCCGTCGCCACCCACCACCATCCGTCGCCATTCACCACCACTCGTCGCCACCCACCACCACCCGTCGCCGCCCGCCACCCCCGGTCGCCACTCGCCTCCCCCCACCGCAACCCGTCGCCACCCACCACCATCGGCCGCCGCCCGCCACCCCCGGCCTCCGCACGCCGCTACCCGTCGCCACCCACCACCACCCGTCGCCAAAGAAGTGCAGAAAGTGACTTTGTTTTAGTAATTATTCGTGAAAATTCATTCGACGAATAAATTATTCGCGATTAAATTATTCTACGAATAATCTATTCGAATAAAAATAATCATTCGACAATTTCATTCGTCATTCGCGATGATTTTTTTTATTCTTATTCGTTATTCGTCATTCGAATAAATTTTGCCCATCTCTGGGTCAGAAGGAGATTATGCAACCATCATGATTCATTTCAAAAAATACTATAATCACCAATTTCTTTTTTAAATAGTAATCAGCAATAGTGTAAAGGCACTCTGATATTATTAGTGGACGGAAAATGGAAGCAAAACTTAATTTGATTGGGGAGTAGATATACTTGAGTTTAAAAAGCTATAAAACCGTGTGTATCTTTATACGAGTAACTAAATATTGTATATCCTAGACTTATAATTTTAGACTTCCTCGTACAACGCATCAGCATTGCGATACAGCGAGGAAATACCGCCAGCATCCTCGGTACAATGCCACGAGGACCAATCTTTGATAATGATGGTAATGGCTTGGGTGAGGTTAGTTAGGTTTGTTATATTTAAATGTAGGTCTATAAATTTTCTAGATGTGGCGTTAATGATGTGGCAGCAGCTTATGGTAGGGCTATTGGCTAAAAACATAAATTAAAAAATTTAAGAATCAAGTACGTTTTAACCCAATTAAGTTTTAAGTGAGAATGGTCGTTAACCTTTTAACCGCCGTAGTCTGATATAAGGTCAGTGTGTGTAAGTTCGGCATATTTTATTCGTAAGGAAAGTCAGTCATAATTATGCGTCTTATATTGTTGAGTTAGCGTGGAAATCAGTTGGTAGACGGACTTTCCTTATAGACGGTCTTACCCGCATTGACCTTATCAGACAATCAATGCCAAGCTTGCCTCGTCGCTGTTTGATAAATAGATAAGACAAAGGTCTATTTAGGTATATAATAATATATGGTGTATACATTTGTCCCATTGAAATTACAAATGCAAGCTCTGGGTGCTTAGCCAAGTTGCCAATCGCTAGCGCTTAAACGTCAATCGTAAGCAAAAGGCAGCTAACTTCTTTGTCGCACTAATACGCAAGAGTGACAGAGAGGGAAAACTACGATACGCTACCAAGCGCTAGCGATTGGCAACTTGGCTAAGCATCCTGATCTGCGTGGTGTAATTTTGCATTGGTGACGATAAGGGCCTACGCTAACTTACACGCTCCGGACACCCGCCGCGGGCCAGCGAGTCCGCGACGGGCGCCCGCGACGGGCACACGCCTAACTTAGCGCTGAATTCAAGAAACAAGTCCGCTCCGGTGTGCCCGCCGCGTGCGCACGGAGCGGACACCCGCAACCCGTCGCGCGGATTAACGTCCATCGCACGCGCCCGCGCCAGTTAGCGGTGTCTATACAATTTCTTTGAGGCGGGCGTCCGTTGCGGGTAATCCGCGTAAGCTAGCGTAGGCCCTAAGGCCACGCTAAAAAACTCACGGCGGTTAAAAAGTGGTTTGTTGCCCTATTTTTTTTAAAAGAGTCATTATACATTTTACAGTATTTTTTTCACCTTTACCTACTTAAGGTGCATTTAGACCAAACGAGCTTTCGCTCATTTTATCCCCCACTCTATGAAATCGACGAATCACGTTTTGTGTAATGAACGAATTTCGTGGAATGGGGGATAGAATGAGCGAATGCTCGTTTCGTCTATATGCACCTTCATACAAAACTAAGCCAGCAATTCCTGCCCAGTAACTATTAAAGTGGGTGCCTGGAAACGATATTTTATAATAAATAGAAAACACTATTTCAGTCATCTTTTCTGATCGTCTTAAAATTCATAGTTCTAAAGAAATACAAGCCTACAATATCAAATAGATTTGATAGATATAGCTTTTGCTTTGATCATTGAAAATGTCGTAAAGTATCTATTAATTTACCATACCTTAGTAACGTCTAGCCTAAATTCTTGGTTCTTAGTAACTTTTGACATATTTATGCAAGACATGAATCGGTCTAGACTAAGTTGAAATTCTAAATGGATAGGCATTTGAATATTAATCTAAATTTAATAGGAGGGTTATTAAAAATAGTGGAGATCCATCTGGAATAATAATAATTATAATGATTAGAGGTTAGGTGGCTAGATCAAGGATCAAATTGCAGAAGGCGATTAATCCTGGACACGGTGCGCATAGTCCGGCGGTTCCTCTCCCTGCAGCCCTAACCACTGGCAGCTTGGGCCCGCTCCGTTGCCGGTGGCACCTTGGTGCATTCAGACCAAGCGAATATTCGCTATTCTAACCTCCCACTCTACGAAATTCGATCGGTACACAAAACGTGATTGGTTGATTTCGTAGAACGGGGGATAGAACAGCGAATGCTCTTTTGGTTTGAACGCACCTTAAGGTTAGGGTTTTTATAATGTGTTTATAATAATATGTTTCAGTATGTTTTATTGTATTTTATTTTTATAATCATGTTATAAAATGCCTAACTCATGAAGAAAAATGAATAAAGAGATTATAGGGAAATAAGTAATAAGCCAGATAATATCATAACTTGTTTTAGCCCTAAGTGTTGCTTTAAACCTAATTAGTAAACAGTTTTACTAACATTTTCCATTTCAACGAATCACGGCGAAAATGTGCTAACTAAAGGTGAACGGCCTTGTGACGTCACGCGTGACATCACGCGGAGGCTCGCGTCACAGCACCGGTTGGCCTATTTCGCCGCGTCTTTCAGCGACCGTGTGGCCTAATGGATAAGGCGTCGGACTTCGGATCCGAAGATTGCAGGTTCGAGTCCTGTCACGGTCGAATGACATTTTTTTTATTGGAAATATTGCAATCGTAACTTTAATTTTTTTTTTGTAGATTGATATTTCAACAGGTTTATAAACTCGGAGTTTATAAATGAAGCAAAAAGGAATTAAATACAAGGAAAATTTGAGAATTAAGAAAAAATATGCTGTTTCCCCATCTCCGAACAAAATATTCTATTTAGATAAGTGATAGCTGTCCTTTTCTTTTATTTGCTTGGAGAAAAAGGATAGTGATCATATTATCAGAAAAATAATTACGCAGGTATTACTATGTATTATTACGTACGAGTATCACCTATGTATTGACTGTTTTATACAATTTGCTGAGTCGATTACAAAAATTGTACATAAAATTTGAATCTGTCTCTTTTATTCTCTGCTAAAAGTGAGACAAAATTTAACTTTGTACCTAAGGCAAAATTATGACGTTAAATTTTGTTTTTATTAAAGTCCTTTAAATGTAAAATTTTTTTGACCAATCGACCCTACAAGCAAGAAACTCATTTTATACCTTAGGTACTGTACAAATAGTAAAATATGATTAATCTGATGTCCCAAATCCCGCCATTTTTTAGGGCACCGTTGATTAAAATTCATTAATCTACCTCGGCGATTATAATGTAAGTGGTACAACGTAATACCAGTAAACATGTTCGGATTGAGGTTGAAAAACAAACAATGAATGCCCCATTTCATAATAACCCGACACTGAAATTCGACGTAATAGGTAGTTTGGAAAGTGATGGCATGTGACATGTATGGCCGTGCCTAGCTACAAGACGCCTTCATTTTACGAACAAACTTCTACAGAAAGAAAACACCAACCCCCTTATTCATAAACGTCTCCTAACTTAACAAGCCGCTAAATATTGTCCCTTTCGAACTTATAAATGTGTCTAGAAGACCAAAAGGGACAAACAATACTTAGCGGCTAACCCCCTTATTCATAAACATCTGCTAACTTAACAAGCCGCTAATAATTGTTTGTCCCTTTCGGTCTTAACAATGTGTCCATAAGAGCAAAAGGGACAAACAATTATTAGCGGCTTATTAAGTTAGCAAACGTTTATGAATAAGGGGGTAAGTTAGGAGTAGCGTTGACAATTTCCGGAAAAGTCCCGATTATTTCCACCCGGCTCGTTTTTTTTGGAAAAAAAATATGAATGAGTCCACTTTAATTTTCAACTCTAAACCGATTTCGATTAACTCAAATTTTCATTTAATGCTTAATAATTTCAATTGCTTAACTAGAATTAACATAACACGTCAAAGGATAAGATTAATTCCTTAAAATCCCAAAAAAAAACATCTTTTTTTATAAATTCTCGAAAAACATTTCATTTTTCCGTCAGTTTATTTATTTATTCGGGTAAATCCATGTAACTGTAATGAAAGTACCCATTACATCGTCTATTTATTTACTTATGAGCCAAGTGTATAGATAAATTAACGAGAGCATGGAATTGCATATGTGTAGTGTAGTGGTATCGCGTATGTACAGTGCTATTGTGTGTTTTATCGACTCATGTATTGGCATTATTCGACTTATAGTAAACCAAATTGAAAAGACATAAGGTTCACCTTCAAAGTGTTGCTTTAGTAACACCACTACAAATGCAATATAGGTACTTAATTTATCTATAAGTGTAACATTATAATTATCTAGATACATATCATTTTGATGTCTAGATATAATACCAGTAAAATTTGCGCAATTAATAAATAAGCATGCAAGAATTTAGTCACTTTCATTACACTCTAATGTGGAATTGCCCATTCAATCCCTTTCGATACCATAAAGTGCAATTTATACAATGATGATGACGACTTTGCCGATAGGTGACGGCAGTAAGTATACATTTGTCATCACCCCAACTCCTCCTGCGGGTGTCGTAAGAGTCGACTAAGGGATTGAAGTGTCACTGACCATTATTTGACAAAAGATTGATGATGGGCAGCAGCGTCATCATAGTGGACACATTACTGCGATCACCAATCCGCTTGTCCAGAATGTCCAGCATGGCGGTTATGGGCATTTACCTCCTAATGTGTCTATACGCAATTAGCATAGTTAATAGGAGAGGCCTACGTCCAGGCTGATGTCATCATCACATCATCAGCCTATGATAGTCCACTGCTGGACGTTGCCTGACTTTTTACAAGGTACCAGTCGCGTCATCATCATCATCATTGAAGTACTTACCCCACGAATTGCCAGCGTGGATTTGGGGGTTACCCCTTAATAACAAGATAGCAACAGTAGATTGGTACTCATTTGTATTCATAGTACGTACTTGCCTAAGCATTTAATGCAGAACATACGCTCTTTCCTGTTTGAGGTAATTCACCGGTTAAGAGAATTTGTTTTGACACATTTTTATTGTTTTCGTTGTTTTTATCGAAGCAGAAGTTGCACAATATTATTTTTTTGGACTGCCAATATTATGCTCACAGACGATGTAACTTAAAAGAAGTAAGATTTGCCTTAAAAGTCTGTCTTCTTGTAAAAATAAAAGCTTGGGACATCTTACACTAATCGTCCCACGGTAAGCTCAAATAAGGCTTGTAATGTATGGAGGGCCCCCACCCCAATGGTTTTTTTTTACAATTTAGTATCATAATCCTGTAGCGGTTCATACAACACATATCTGTACCAAATTTCGTTACTGTAGCATTTATAGTTTCCGAGTAAATCGGCTGTGACAGACGGACAGACGGACATGACGAATCTATAAGGGTTTCGTTTTTGCCATTTTGGCTACGGAACCCTAAAAATAAGCCCCTTATTCATAAACGTCTCCTAACTTAACAAACCGTTAAGAATTCGTTTGTTCCTCTCTGCCTTTTCAACATTTCTATAAAGGTGTATTTAGACCAAACGGGCATTCGCTCATTCTATCCCCGGAAAGACGGAAAGGGACTTACAATACCTATCGAATTGCTAAGGAGTCGACGTTTAAGATACGGGAGTAATTCTCTACATTTCCTGCTCCAAGATATCTTAGGATTCTGTTTTGTTTTGACGTGTTTTTTCCTTGTTCCTAACCTAAATAGGTAAATTATTCGGCCGTATTCGTTTTATATGCGTAGGTACGTCGTCATAAGTAGATGATGAGTTCATGAGTATGATGATTGATGACGTCTTTAGAATTACGTTGTCCTTATACCTATCCATGGGCTAGTTTCCCAACGTCAAATCAGTTTGTACAGGTAAGATGGTAAGAGGGTTGGTACCATATTTAAAATACGGCCGTTTTATTTAATAATAGGAATGATGGCAGTTAAAATAAATTTTCATATTATGCACGATACATGAATAAACTATTACTAAAATGTACTTTAAAGTAATTTTTGTACAGAACTTCTATTAATAAATTGGAAAGAACTTAAGAGTAAATGGGCGCGCCTTGCTACCAGACGCGTTCACTTTTCTAAATTTCCGAAAATGTTCATGGGAATTTAAGAGTAAGTTCCCATTGAGAATGTTTCCGTGAAACTTATAAAAAGTGTTATAAAAAATTTGTATTTTACAATTGAGGAAATAAGGCATATAATATACCTTAAAAAGCATGTATATAGATGGGTTTTGGCATGATTATATTACTTGTAAAATTTAAATTGCCGAGAACATTCTCTACAGAAGTTCCGCAACTTATGTTTTTCTTTTTATTTATTTATGAAACTTCTCCTCGCTACACGAACTTCAAAATTCGTAAATTTCGAGGATTTTTCTCTGTCACACCAATGAAGGCGTCATTAGAGTGACAGAGACAAATCCTCGAAATTTCTGGATTACGAAATTTTCGAAGTTCGTGGTAGGGCTGCCGTGTGGCAGTAAGAATACATTTGTCACCACCCCAACTCCTCATGCGGGTGTCGCAAGAGTCGACTAAGGGATTGAAGTGTCACTGACAATTATTTGACAAAAGATTGATGATGGGCAGCAGCGTCATCATTGTGGACACATTACTGCGATCGCCAACCCGCTTGCCCAGCATGGCGATTATGGGCATTTACCTCCTAATGCGTCCATACGCATAGTTAAAAGGAGAGGCCTACGTCCAGCAGTGGACTATCATAGGCTGATTATGTATGTATGTATGTATTCTATGGAACTGACACATCGCGATTTAGATTAGGCCCTAAATTAAATCGCATTCGTAAATCGTGGTCTTCTCTTTTTCTTCTTCTGAGTCGTAGCCTCATGTCTGAGGGACGTGACTTCTATGAGATAATATTCTTCCTGTCACTGCTCTCGAGCCCGTTCGATTTTCGGCCATATGAATGGTTGCCTGGAGTGAAGTTTGGGTTATATTTTGGACCACATCCGTCCATCTACTGGGTGCGCGCCCCTTATTTCTTCGGCCATCGACACTTCCCGTTATAAACGCCTTTCGCATCGCATCGCATCCCCACCACGTCGGATTGTGTGGCCGAAGAATTTGAGGACTCTTTGGATGCAAATGTCAGACAGCCTTGTGGTGATATTGAGCTGGTCCAAGATAGACGCGTTAGTCCGGCGTGCAGTCCAGGATATCCGAAGCATTCTGCGCCAACACCACATCTCGAACGTATCAATCCTTCTAAGTGCCCGGGCTTTCAATGTCCACGTCTCGGAAGCATAAAAGAAGATTGAGAAAATAAGGCCCCCCTGATTACACAGTTATGTTATGTTATGACATACCTATTTGTATTTCTATTTCTATTCCTTTATATAAATATTAAATTTCTAATTGACGGGCATAAAACCGTCAATTTTGTTTTCGTTTCGTGGTTCTAAGATACAAAAAGTCGTTTGGTATGACCTAAAACTCACCTTTAGGTTTAAGACTAGACGATACAAAAATAATTCTATGAATAACTATATATTTTATAGAATGTGATATTGGTTTTCACTTTTCTTTTCAAATTAGGAACAGTCAAGGTCAAAATTTCGATACGCACAAAGTATCAAATATATTTATTTATACACTTTAGAATTATAACCAATGTGAGACTCAAACATATTAAAATATTATCGAGCCGGATTACTCACGTATTTGGGTCAAAATTCTTTTCGTTGTCTTATTTTGTGTCCCTAAAAACGTGACGCAGTGGTGATTTTTGTATGAGATGATGTTTTATTTTAAATTTCTGATGTATAGATTGAAATCTTGCACGAATAAGAAATGCAAGTGCATCGGATTTTTTTTATATACTGAGTCGAGACGCAACTTAAAGCGTGACAGAGTGGTATGAAACAATCAACGAAAATAATTTTGACCCATTTAAGCCGATGATTGCTCGACATGTTTCGACCCATTAAGGGGGTCCTCGTCCGGAGCACTTCGGCCAAAGCCCGACGCGTACTGCGGGCCTGCGCCCTGCTAGAACGAGTATACTGGCTGCGGGCGGTGGTGGCGGGGGCGATGCAAGGAAAGATCTACCCTCAGTGTTACTTTTGACGTAATACCCAAAACCGTTTTCCAACCAGGGGGCTTATGATGGTTATATCGTTTATCAAATTGTCATTGTCTATCCAATTCTCTACATTCAGTGACGGACAGAACATGGTTGCGGGCACAGATACAATAATCGTGCGGATGATTTGACAATGACAGTTTGGCATCAACTACAATTGTGCTTTATTAAAGTTTTAGACGATTTTGGTTGGATTGGGGCCTCGCTGGAGCTTATGATGATCGCATATTTACCGTTGACAACTAAAACAAATTGTATTTTTGTTAAAAATTTAACTTTTAGTACCATAATTTTGAAATTGGCGGCGTTTACTTTGAGTGACAGGTCTCATCGATACTCGTGAATTCTTGACCGGATAATCTGACGTCTAATATAATTTTTATCACACCATCCAATGGATCAAATTTCAAGTTAACTTGACAATTTTGTCGGGCTGCTTGAAGTGGCCGATAAGCAGTATCGTGGGTTTTTTTTTAAATAATAATTATATGTTCATTAGTTTTTAGTGAGAATACTAATAATTACACGTTGATTCAAAAGCTAGTACGTTCTCTCTAGTAAGACTAGTGTATTCTGTGTAGTAGTCTCTTGTAAGCACACTCAACGAGCGATGGAACGGGCAATGCTTGGGAGTTTCTCCATGAGATCGAATTATGAATGAAGATAGGTATACGTGAAACTAAAGTCACCGACGTAGCTCAGAAAATCTCAGAGTGCAAGTGGGCTGGACAAAACGCCCGAAGAACTGATGGCCACTCACTGGAGCAAGCGAATATTTGAGCCATGGCTTGGCCTGTAATATATCCTGCCTTATTATCCTGACGGATCACTCACACTTTGTGGTAAAACTATAATAGTAATTCGTTTACCTTTTTTTACCTTCACCATTTATTATTTTTGTCAACCTCCGTAGCCTAAGTGATAGGGACCCTGCCTAGAAAGTTGGAAGTTTAAGCTAGAATCCCTGCGAGAACATTTTTCTGTTTGTTTATCACAAATATTTGTTCATTGGTTGGTTGTTTTAAATAATGTATTTCTGTTGCCTGTGAGCTTTTGGGACTCAAAATAGACCCCCAAGGGGCTTTTTGACAGTTTTAGAAGGCTCAATCATTATTTTTAATTAAAATAAACTACTAACAAAGGTGCTACTATTAAGTACTACTTACTTACTAGGTACTACAGGTTCCTCAACCTAAATTAATTTCCAAACAAATCGGCTAGGCCATCTACTCTGCGTCCCAAAACCTCACTGGCAATGGTTATGGGTTATGCATATCTTTTTTGGCCACCCTGTGTATTGTTGCTTACTGTCCACAATACAACTTAACTCAAGACAGGAACCAGAAGGTAGTGGAAATGATGCCAGTTGTTTATCAAATTGGTAAATAAATTCGCTCAATAATATATTCTAATGTAGGTAAATAATACTCAATATTGATACAGATTATTAACTAGTTGTTTTAATATTCTAGCTGACGACAATGAAACAAAATAATCCAGAAATATTACCTCAACGCCGCAAGTGATGAAATAAAATGAATATGAAAACACTGCTGACAGAAAAAGTAGAAGTAAAAAGACAATGCTACATGCATGAAAAAATAACTAAACAAAATGACATCCTGAAGGAGATTAATAATAAATAATAGGTAGTATACTAAATGTATGTCAGTCAATTAACGGTAATCTATAGAAAGCATACCTACATACCATAAAATGCTTCAACTTTTCCATATGTTTCATATTTTCTAAATGAAAGGTGCAAGTTATGAAATTAAGTTAATTATGATATTACATTTTTAAGTCAAGATTATTTAATTGAAGAATTAGGACTGATATTGTAAATTTATAGTCATACATGCATTCATGGTATTGAGAGAATTTCAAAATGTTTTTACTTTCATGTTAAATTAGAGTTTTTGTATATTTATCTTCTAAATCAATAAGCATGTCATGAAACCTAGCCACTATGATAGGTACTTACTGTGATTACACATTTGTATTAATATTGGGTCATTACCTATGAAATTGGTGTTTTTGGTCATAGACTTTAGTTGATTCCTAATTTTATTGGGTTATTCCCACCTGTTACCACCAACTTGACACCAGTGGTAACAACTGGGAATTTTTTTCCCACCTGTTACCACTGGGAACAACTGGGAATTAAAATTCCCAACTGTTACCACTAAACTAATAGGTGGTAACTAGTGGGAATTCTTTTTCCCAGTAGTTACCACTAAGTTAATATTTAGTAGTCCTATTGCAATAGGATACCTAGTAGCCATAAATTTTGTTATACAATGGTAACAATTTCCAGAGACTATAATTATTATAAAATGTTATACTACAAATAAAGACGAATTACACTTTTTTTTATTCAAAACAAGAATATTTCAATATTTAATTTTTCGTGTAGGTACCTAAAACCTTGTAGTAGTTATAATAATCTTAAAAAAGGATTGAGATTCGTAATCCGTTAAAACAACATGATGAAAAATGAAAGTTATCCCTCCTACGAGCCGGTCACCCGTCATCCCTTTTTACCTGCCCCTGTGATAATCAAGTCAGTAGTTCTTAATAATTTGGTTCAGATTCAGAGTAGGTAATACTGATAACATATTTTTAAAAAAAGTTTAAAAAATATTTTCAAAATGTATTCATTTTAGACTTAAATCATTTCGATACCTCCTACGTATACTGGTGCAAGTGACATTTTTACCATTTTCCTTTTTTTGCATATTTGGGTTCAAAATACTTATATCTACAAGCTATAAAATTTTTGTGGCGAAATTACCGCTAGTTTTTGAAATAAAGTGGCGTATACTGATATAACTAACACCTTTTTTTTGGTTCGAACGTCGTATACTGAGCTAAGTGACTTGTACCACTATACGCGGTACATTTATCGCCGCGGGCGGAAGTTATACCAGTATGCGCGAGCAACAATCTAAAATCTACACATAAAAGTTGGCTCTGTTGCTTATTATTTAGCAATATTGTTGTTATTTGATTAGTTGTTATGTTAAATCAAACGAATTATGCGTAACCTACCTACCTAACTAAATATAAAAAAAATTGTAGATTACTGCTTGCCAGCTAATCAGAGCTAATATAGATAGCTGAATATTAGCAAGGCCGAATACGAATACGAATCTGGCCAGCAATTAGGTAGTGTGTTTTTCAAATGTGTAATAATACAGCAAAAGGGACAAACTATGTTTATCGGAACGCTAAGTCAAGGAGTAAGAATATACCGACGGCTGCTCATAAGCATACATATTCTTTGCGAGCCGATATTAAGAATTGTAATCACTGAATGAAATCAGAGCTTACAATATTCCCTTTGGTTCATGTTGAATAACAAGTGGATAATATTCGTAACCATTTAAATTGTTTTCTAATTCATAATATATATAATGTCATTAATAATATCGTCTTCTCAAACCTACCACCAGTATTGGATGGACGAATAAGTCTGATAGCCCAGACAGTAAAAAAGTAGTATATCAGCTAAGTAGCTGATATACTTGATTACTTGATTTTATAAGTATAAAGACATTGAATTTTGACATACTTACCTACACTAAAACGAAAGAAGCCTACTTAGTAGTTCCAATATATACTTCTTTTAATTTGAGTCTTAAAATCATTACTAAGTAGTTACGTCTTACTGTACGCACCTAAGAAGTATTGAAGTATGGCATCGATTTGATGTACCTATATATTTATTTTGTAAAAGCAACGCTGAAATATGTTGATGTTATTTCTTCAACTGTTATATCGCCTTTTGATGTTGTAAGACATGTCTTGATCACTTGAAATTAAAACCATGTGTTTGTTTCAAGACTTTCTTCCAGTAACCATTAATCCGGTAGGACACTAAGAATAATAAAAAATATACTTATTTAAAAATGATGGTAAATCAGTTTATTTTTTTATTTTAAGCGTTTATGTTTCTTTGTATTTATATACTTTTAGACTTCCTGCAATGCCCATAACATACAAAAAAGGCTTCAACGTATACTCGTACATGATTAATCAATTTAGGCGTATACTGGTACAAGTGACAAATTAGGCGAAAACTAATCAATAAAAAACATCAGAGCAACAACTCCGGTTTGTTTAGATATTTACGGAGCATGACACAAAATATACATCGAAGGCACTTCAAATTATATCCGTGTTCATCGAGTCATAGTATACTACGTATACGGTAGTTGTCTCAATTCATCAAAAACAAGAACTCGTAAATTTCACGTATACTGGTGTAACTACCATTTTTTCAAAAACTACTATTTATTTCAAAAAAGTAAATATGTAGATTGTATTAAAATGTATTTGTTATAAATTCTTTAAAATATCGTGAAATTATTTCATTGTATGAGCTAGTTACAGAACTTTGTACCTTTGAACAGCTCTCCTGGAAAATGATGATTTTGCACTTGCTCCAGTATACGTAGGAGGTATCGATTTATTAACAAAAATATAGTAACAAAAGGGAAATTTAAGAATAAATAAATAGTTCTCACGCAAGCACTGTATTCATTTTTAGTAAAAATCGATGGTTAATAAGATATTTTATAAATAAAGTAATATTCATAAAATTAGCTCCTTATTAATAACTGGCAAAGTATTTTGTGTATATTCTATTAAAAACAAGCACATTACTAGTAAAGTACTTGGTGGTAACAACTGGGATTTATTTTTCCCAGTAGTTACCACTAAAGTGATTGGTGGTAACTACTGGGAATTATTTTTCCCAGTAGTTACCACCATGTACTCTGGTGGTAACAGGTGGGAAAAAAATTCCCTGTTGTTACCACTGGTGTCAAGTTGGTGGTAACAGGTGGGAATAACCCATTTTAATTGTCTAAAGAGAAACTTAAATAATTCTTTGTTTTCAACAGTGTACTGTGTAACAAAGGTTTTATCACACTAATAATCGTTTTTTCCCCTTAGGGCTTGTCCATTAATCACGTCATACTGTATAGGGGGATGGGGGGGTCAAGAAAAAATCACCAATTATCACCATAGGGGAGGGGGGGTCATCAGACAAATCACGTGTAATTTTTTGTTACCCTCGAATCTGCTGAACAGCATTATAGCCAGTAAAAAAATCTTTACTTTTTTATAGAATACTTTTTAAATACTAAGTTTTAAAACTTCGCGATTATTTAGCTCGTAGTTGGCAAACAAGTACGTAAATTCAAGTGTTATTAAAAGGACTACTTCAGTTGGCAAAAAAATACACGTGATATTGGCTAGGGGGGGGGGGGGGTCCTGAAAATATCACCAAATATCACCGTGGGGGCTGGGGGGTTTAAAACTTACCGAAATCGTATGACGTGATTAATGGACAAGCCCTTAATTGAAAATAACTCTTGCCATTTGCTGCCGGTTCATGTTTGAAATAGGTAAAGACGCCTTAAAAGTGACTAATATTACTGGCAAAATTTGGTTTATTTTGATTTTGACGTCAAAAAAATATAGGGTGAGGTTGTCAACAATGAGCCACCATAAATTTTAATTTTAATAATTCAGTCAAATATAAGTCCAATGGGCATTTTTTTAGATAAATAACAAATGCTTTTGTTATTTATCTAGCTTTAAATTTGCATTATAATTTTTTATTAAAACCCAATAGAAGCAGAGATAATTTAGGTTTTTAACAGATGAGAAATGGCTCATTGTGTACAGTCAAGGGCATTAATATATATACACTTCTCCATACTGATCCCTTACAAATGTATATTAATGCACTCGACTGTACAATCTCTGGTACAGATTGAACCGGTACTAGGTATTCAATGAACCGGCCTAGTACACGATGACCTACCACTATATCATTGCATAGTGTTTGATTAACAATTGCAAAATATACAAACTGATTTAGGTAAATATAAGGCAATTTAATAAATACATACAAATACAATCTGAATAATCATTTGTTTAAACTAAGAATAGTTTAATAATGTAATCATCACACCTCGGTCGTTGGTGATCTTGGTCGTTTTATCTTTGGTATATAACATCCAATATTTATAAGCATATGTTATATTTTAGCTAATGCGTTACTTGCTTGTGTCAAAGAAAAATATAAATAGAGCAAAATAAAAAAAGGGCGTTTGTTAATTTTTGGATTAGGACAGAATAAACAGTCATACATTGCTCATATGCTTTTGGTAAAAAGAAACCATGTTAAAAGTCACTCTAGTTGGTTAAATCCTCTAAGGGGATTGAATAGGCAATCAAAGAAACTTGCATGTAATAAAAATATATTGAAAGTCAAAAAATATAACAATCCAATGAATGCAATAAAACTATCACAATGATACTCGTAGAATTATTGACTCGGTTCATGACATTCTCATGCTCCCTGCATTTTCCAACAGGATTTTGTTGTTCCCTGTATTGAATCTCTACAGCAGTTATATCAGCTGTCAGCTGTGCAGATTCTGGCTTCAAATTCTGAAATTAAAAACAACTAATTAGATTTTAGTACATTTTGATCTTGTTAACTTCTGCCTGTTAAGGCAAACTGAATAAACCTTATTTTGAATACATAATGCCTTGCTTTTTAATTAAATTATGCATAGACATCCATAGTGCAGTTAGCAAAAATATTTTTTTTTGTAGTTCAGGAAATTAAATTAAATTTAAACAAATGTACCTATCTAAATTATTGTTACTGACCACGGATGTCATATACAGGGTGCTCGTAAGGAAACCAAAAGATTTTAATGCTGGATTCCTGACCATATTTAGAGTCTTTAATGTTATATAAAATTTCCTGGATTCGGCTTGGTTTCAGAGATGTCTTTAACATTTGGCCTTATATTTTCCGTTCCGATTGCTTCTAATCTAACCATCTTTTCCTCATATATTCAAATTTTGGTAACCTGAAAAAAATTATGAAATTTACAACCTTGGTAAATATGCTTACAGGACTCAGGTTTTCAAAGTATATTCATATTTATAGAAGTTGATTGTTATTCATCATGAGTAAAATTATAGAGTGATAACCTGACAAAATGCTATACAGACAATGAAGTAATTGTCAAAATGACATTGATTTTAGAGATTATGTGTTGATCAAACAGTTGTACATTATGATATTCGAGGCGAATTAGAGTTAAAATCTTTCAAATGATCAGATTCTTCACATAACATCGATATAAAACAATACACCACTAAACGTCAAATCTACTAATTTATATAGTACAAAAATATCGAAAATCAAGCCTTATTATATTACAATTTATTACAAATCTTATTCATTGTCATATTATTAACCAAATGAGAAGATATAAAGTAAAATCATCAGAAAAATAATGAATATTTCAGTTAAAATATAAACATACCGGTGTAACGACAAACTTTTCTGGTTTTATTTTTTTCTTAAGCCACATCCAACGACACTGCACTCAGGCATTATGTCTTTTCTTGTCCGTCACCACTACACCACACAATAAAAAGAAGTATCCGTAGAATTTCCAAATAAACACTATTTTATTTTAAGAACACGACTCGTTGATACTTTTTGTACCTCGGAGAACCGTAACACAACACAATATGGCGGAGCGGCCACAGTAGGCATTTGAAGGCACGTCAAATGCAAAATGTTGCCATAGCAGCAAGCACTGAAGTATTTGTTATCTTTTACTACATATGGGAAAAGACGTTAGTTAGAGAGTGACAACATAATGTTTACTTATTCTGCGTTAAAAA
>JALPQI010031811.1:0-23560 GCA_025490895.1 Thaumatotibia leucotreta | reverse complement strand
GGCCGTGTGGTGACGGCAATAGAAATACATTTGTTACCACCCCAACTCTTCCCTTGGGTGCCCTAATAGTCAAATAAGGGATTCGAAGTGTCACTGACCATTATTTATTGAATATTGGATGATGGGCAACAGCTTGCCCTGCGTAGCGATTATGGGTATTTACTTCCTAATGCGTCCGTATGCTTAGGTACCTAATACGAGAGGCCTTTGTCCAGCAGTGGACTAATTATAGACTGATGATGTGATCTGAGTTTAAGTTACCGTACGAGCCCAACACTTGCCCCATTATTGATGGTGGATGTGATAAATAAAATCACTGATCTATGGTTATGATATAATTTACTGTAAACTAACGCATGAAGAGTATCAGCTACGGACGTATAAACGTTAACGAATAAAGTAATTAAAATAAGTGTATTAAGTCAGCGTGATCGTGGGTACAGCAATTATATTTAATGCTGTCGGGGGGATGTGCAGTGCTTGCAATGTACAGTTACTATAACTTTTCTTATGACATACATAAAGAATTACCACATGACTTGATGCCCACCTGACGGTGTGTTTATTTTGTAAAGTTTCAAAATCATTGTTTGTATGTCTGTCTGTCTCTCTGTCTGTTTAGGGCTCCCTCTACATGGCATTTTTTTTTCGAAACGCTTTTGTTATAAGAGACTTGGCATAATCAATTTTTGTAAACAATATTTAGAATATTACTTTGCCAGGAACTATTTTGGCATATTATTATTTAGGTCATGTGTTATTTCGCAGAAATTGGATGTCCATATTTTTGGCATAGGTACATAATTATACACGGTGTTACGCGAGCACTGCCAAAGGTTTTAACTATGCATTCTAGACATCAAAATAAACACAAAATATTATGAGACCTTATGTCAATTCCACCAAAAAAAAATTTTTTTTCTTTTTTTTAGGCCGATTTGAATACTTTTTAACATTTCAAGTACTATTTATCATAACAACAATTTGTTTAAATTATTTATTTCAATTGTTTTTTTAGGTACAGGTTATTTCGTCAAGTCTATTCGTATTTTTTGATTGTCAGGCAAAAGGTGTGGTAATATTAGAACACATTGTGGTAGCATTGTAATTCAAAAGAAGTTAAATGACGAGTTACGTCGAAAAACTTATTTCGAAAAAAGGTTGATTATCTCTGAAACCAAGCCGAATCCAGGAAATTTTATGTAACATTAAAGACTCTAAATATGGTCAGGAATCCAGCATTAAAATCTTTCGGAATGCTGACGTAACACCGTGTATACAACTCTCCGAAACGTACTTCACATACATATATTTTACGTTAGGCAGAAATGCATTATCTATTATGGTAGATTGGGTTTGGTACATATACTTATTATAACGATATGTAATAAGACAATGTTAAGAAAAAGATGAGGTGATTGGTTGGTTAGGTTAGAACAACGATCTTGACTACCGTTCATTATTGCTGTGGCAAACTGGGTAAGGTTAGACTAGAACAATTGCGATCTCATTAGGAACTCACTGCTACGACAAAGTGGGTTAGGTTAGAACTGCCATCTCATTATTAAGTCACTGCTATATCAAAGTACGTTAGGTTACGTTAGAACTGGGTAGGACAAAGTGGGTTAGGTTAGGTTAGAACTGCCATCTCATTAGTAAGTCACTACTATATCAAAGTACGTTAGGTTAGGTTAGAACTGCCATCTCATTAGTAAGTCACTACTGTATCAAAGTACGTTAGGTTAGGTTAGAACTGGGTAGGACAAAGTGGGTTAGGTAAGGCATCGGTCTCACCGCGAGCTACTAAGCTATGAACTATCGGCTACAAACACGAACAAAAGATACGCACTCCCGTGTAAATATAAAATATTTTAAAATAAAAATAAAACCGCCTACAAAAATTCGCCCAAACTAAAAAGTCAAAAATAATTTTAGTTCCTACTTCTTAGGATTTCCTACACAAACCTTTAAACCTTTTACCTTATTCATTGAAATAAAATATTATGGCTAGGTACCCTACAGATTTCTTAGAAGTCGGTGCCAAGCCAATTTTTTGCTTTTTAGTAGTGTAAAATCGTTATTTAGTATGCTCTAAATACTTATAATTAGAATGTACTGCACTGTAATAGGCCAGAAAACCTGAACTGGATACCTTAAATATTCAAAGAATTATCCCATTATGAAGGAGATATACATTGTATCATCAGCAAGTATGAATAATTTCAAAGATTATAGGTAACAGCCTTAGCATGCCTATATTATTTAAAGAATCACTTACCGCTAACCAACATGTCATAACTACTAAGCAAACACTTAAATAGATCTCGAAAATGTATGACAGTTGTTATATTCAAAGAATTATCCCATTATCAAGGAGATATACATTGTATCATCAGCAAGTATGAATAATTTCAAAGATTATAGGTAACAGCCTTAGCATGCCTATATTATTTAAAGAATCACTTACCGCTAACCAACATGTCATAACTACTAAGCAAACACTTAAATAGATATATTCAAAGAATTATCCTCCAACTCCTAATAGTTAAGGAGTTATACCTTTCGTCATCAGCTCACCAACATGAGACTATGACCACCTAAATGCAAATACTCAAATAGCTTCCAAAATACATGAACTGTGTTATATTTAAAGAATTATCCCCCAACTCCTAATTTCTAAGGAGTTGTACCTTTCATCATCAGCTCACCGACATGAAAGGATGACCACCTAAACGCAAATACTCGAATAGCTTCCAAAATACATGAAATATGTTATATTTAAGGAATTGTCTCCCAACTCCTAATCTCTAAGGAGTTGTACCTTTCATCATCAGCTCACCAACATGAAAGGATGACCACCTAAAGGCAAATACTCAAATAGCTTCCAAAATACACGAAATATGTTATACTTAAAGAATTATCCCCCAACTCCTAATTGCTAAGGAGTTGTACCTTCCATCATCAGATCACCAACGTAAAAGTTCATGACTAGACGCAAATATTTGAATAGTCTTCGAAAATAAATGAAAAATGTCATGTGTGCCTACAACATTTGAAGAGTTCCCTCGATTTCTCCAGGATCCCATCATCAGATCTGGATTCGGTGACAATGCGACCAACTAGAAGGTATACCCATTCAAACGAAAAAAGAATTTTTCAAATCGGTCCACGCGTCTTTGAGTAATCGGGGAACATACATAAAAAAAAAAAGATTTCGACGAATTGTAAACCTCCTCCTTTTTGAAGTCGGTTAAAAAGAGAGTGTATCTTTTATTTACACGGGAGTGCGTATCTTTTGTTCGTGTTTTTTAACCGATAGCTCGCGGTGAGACCAGTGCCTTAGGTTAGAACTGCCACCTTATTAGTAAGTCACTACTATATCAATGTAAGTACGTTAGGTTAGGTTACAATTGCGACCTTATCAGCAATTGACTGTTATTATGACAAAGTGGTTTAGGTTAGGATACAACTGCGACCTCAGCAAGTCAGCAGTAATTCACTGCTATGGCAAAGTGGCTTCGGTTAGGTTAGGTTAGAATTGCGACCTTGTTAGATTAAATTATGCTCAATTAGTAAGTCTACAGTAGAGTAAATTGTATTTCCATTTCAACAATTATAAAGAAAAAGAAATGTATTTTCCTTTACTGTCATGGCAAAAAAACTCGACAAGAAAACGTTATGCATATCTTGCACGGGAAAGAGAGGGCTGGAAGATACTCCAACGACAAGTGAATAACTCTGTGATGATGATGATGAAGGTGACCGTCTGTTCATTATAAGAAAAAGATTTGGGAGTTCAACCCACAGTCCCTTATATTCCAGTATGTGTGTCTATTTGTCCGTCCGTGGCTAAGCTCGGCGATCGTTAAGGTGCATGCAGACCAAAAGAGCATTCGCTGTTCTAACCCCCAACTCTACGAAATTCGATCGTTACACGAAACGAGATTCGTTGATTTCGTAGAGTGGGGGATAGAACAGCGAATGCTCTTTTGGTCTGCATGCACCTTTAGTATCAACTAGAAAGCTTAAATGTGGCATGTACATGTATATTTTTATACCACCGACAGAACGATGAAAAAAATTAAATTTTACGGTAAGTATCTATAGAGGACACGTAAAATGATGATGTTTTATTTGCACTTTCACCTTATGGTATGTGGTGTCTTTAGGTATGTGACCTTGTCATCAAAAGCGGTTGTTTATGCAATATAGAAATAGATAAAAATCTCTTGAAAACTCCAAATAATTGTGCCAGGGAGACACTAAACTTATTGTTAGAATAATATTTAACATATATTATTGTGAAAACACAAATCAATTATTTATTAACTAAATATTTTGATTTGTACTTTTTATTTTTCTTCAGTAGTCACACTACTTAATACTATATAAATTATAAATATTAAATGTCATATACCAAAGAGGGCACTCGGAGTTGATTTGACATCGATAAATGTTATGTTGGCTTTTTAGTATTATCTTGGTATGCAGTTGGGTTCCGTGTCATAAGATAGGCCTGATGATGAAATTGGACGAAGTTCGAGGGAACTCGGAGTAGGTTTGAGACAATGATATCCTACGATGACTTTATAGGATGAGCAGTTAGGTCAAATACCACAAGATAGGCCTGATGATGAACTTGGAGGAAATGCGAGGGAACTCGGAGAGGTCTTGAGATAGTTGTACGTTGTATTGGCTTTTTAGTATCCTCTTGGTGAGCAGTTAGGTCCAGTACCACAAGATGGACTTGATGATGAATTGGCTTGAGCTTGGCTTGGCTTCAGATAATAATATGCTATGTTGGCTTTTTAGGATTAGCAGTTAGGTCAAATACCACAAGATAGGCCTGATGATGAACTTCGAGTAAGTGCGAGGGAACTCGGAGTTGGTTTGAGATAATGATATGTTCTGTTGGCTTTTTAGGATCCTCTTGGTGAGCATGTGTCAAATATCACAAAATAGGCCTGATGATGAATTTGGAGTAAGTGCGAGGGAACTTGGAGTTGGTTAAGGATAATGATATGCTGTGTTGGCTTTTGAGGATTAGCATTTGGGTCAAATACCACAAGATGGGTCTGGTGATGAACTTGAAGGAAGTTCGAGGGAACTCGGAGTTGGTTTCAGATAATGATATGCTATGTTGGCTTTTTAGGATTAGCAGTTGGGTCAAATACCACAAGATAGGCCTGATGATGAAGTTGGAGGAAGTGCGAGGGAACTCGAAGCTGGTTAAAATCATCATCAATATTATCGAAGCAGATGTTAAAACGAACATGAAAATGTTTATCACAATATGTAACTATTATGTAGATGACACGTGTAACAATGATAAAACGGTGTTAAAAAAGTGATATTTCTTGGACGTGAGAAAAACAATAGTTTCCTTGGGTTGCGTTGTTCTGTTCCGTTAGAGTTGGAGATGTGCTATAATTACTTATTCTGTGGTGAAAGTGAGTCTGTTATTTATATACTAACTTAGAAATTAGTAAATGTGTATTGTACAGGTTAAAGTATATATTCATTTGTTACTTAAGTACCAACTAGTTAATCTGCCATATCTGAGGCAGCCCTGTTGCGTGATTGTGCGAGTTGCGCGTATACAAACATACCCGTACGCACACATAGGCACAGACAAATGTCAGATTTAGTTTTTGTATGCCGTATCCACCCTGTGACATAATTGTATAATTTGGCATGTAATTCAGGATAATATTTTTCCACAGCTCCATTTCGTCACAGGTTTTTTTTCTTCGTGGCATTTTTAAATCACTCGGCAATAATTATTTTGTGAAAAGAGTTATCGGTATGGTTAAATTAATTGACATCCTTTCCAATAAGCGACAATACCAAATAGCAAAATTGGCTAAGCAGGTATACCCACTAAAGTTAAGTATGGAGGGTAGGTATTAGAAATGAGAAATAAATATTGTTGATAAATTTAAACCTTATCCCCTGATCTGTGTAGGCGTCCTGAAAGGACGTCTGTCACCAATGTAATTGAAATTTGAATTTTATTTTCAAGGTTTATTTTCCAGTAATAGGTACTTTTTTGACAGACCACATATACATATGACCACATATATATATATATATGTGTATATATATGTATATATACATGGGTTACTTTTTCACCAGTACAAAAAATCAACATACGTAATAGTAGTCCAAGTTACAGAATACTAGCATTTTTTGTTAGTAGGTACAGTCAGCAGCAGATATACCTGAGCGGGCAAGGTGTCCAAGAAGTCATGTACACTTAAATCGTCAGAAAAATATGAACATCTAAGTTATCATTTTCACATACGCTTTCAGTTCGTCACATATATCTTAACATTCCAGTTTTTCTTTAACACGTACACGGTTATTTAATCACAATGTCAATAACGGTTACAAAGTCAGTGGTAACTAAGCACTCAAATTTAAGCAGTTGTCATTAATATCTACACGCACTGCCAATCACATACGTCAGCAGCCAAGGTGCCACCCGTTGCTTAGCAGTTGTTATTTCAATGGTAACTAAGCACCAACATTTTATGTGAATAACTTTCAATAATTCAACTGGATGCGAGCAGCCGAAGATCGAGAACGGTGGCGTGAAATTGGGGAGGCCTATGTCCAGCAGTGGACTGCGATAGGCTGATGATGATGATGATGATGATGAACTTTCAATACTGTAATTTTTCATTCTGTAATTAGTTCGTTGAATGCAGTTTTTGCAATCCAAATGGCAAACGTATTTTCCTAGCTAGCTTCGGCACCTACCGCTGAACAGCTGCAAAGGAACTTTCTCTGTCACTTCAATTAGGGTATAATAAGAGTGACCATGACAAGTTCTTTCGATTTGATGATTTCGGATTTCGCGGCAGCGGTCCTGAGGGCTTATTGCGAGCTACGCACGAAGTTTTGCCTCTTTGTCACACTTACGTTCGACATTGCAAGTGCGAAAGAGAGAGGCAAAACATCGTTCGTGGTTCACAATAGGCCCGTTTTTTTTTTATACCACGTCGGTGGCAAACAGGCATACGGCCCGCCTGATGGAAAGCAGTCACCGTAGCCTATGGGCGCCTGCAACCCCAGGGGTGTCACATGCGCGTTGCCGACCCAATAAGAACTTGTACACTCCTCTTTTGAAGAACCCCATACTGTAGTCCAACGGGAAAACCTCGGCAGCTCATTCCACAGACGGACCGTCCGCGGGAGGAAGTTCCTCTGAAACCGCACGGTGCGTGACCATTTAGGTTGCAAGGTGTGAGGATGAGCGCCCAGTCGGTGGCGAGCGGTGCGATGATGAAAAGTGGACGTTGGCATCATGTCGAACAGTTCTTCAGAGCACAACCCATTGTACAGACGATAGAACACACATAAGGAGGCGAAGTCTCTCCTTAGACTTAAGGGTTCAATACCGCCTGTGAGTCTGGGATCGTCTACTATTCGGACAGCTCATCTCTGAACCGAGTCAAAGGGTGCAAGCTGGTATACAGGTGCTCCTGCCCAGAGGTGACAGCAATACTCCATATGGGGTCTGACTTGCGACTTATATAACAGAAGTCTTTGCCCCGGAGTAAAGTATCCCCTCGCTTTATTGAGCACACCGAGCTTTTTGGATGCCAGCGTAGCTTTTCCAGAGGGAATAATTGAACGTCGTTGGAAATGTCGACTCCGAGGTTATAACTTATCCCTCTGGTTATAACTTATAAAGAATATTTGATCCATATGTGACAAGGATTGCTTTGACGTCTGACTGACTGACAACTCACGAAAGCAGTGCAGACTTGTCACTGCATACATCTATCTCAGGATATGGCAAACTATTCAAAATGGATACATTTCTTTAGAATATTGAAATATGACTTATATTTGTAATAACATATTTTTAGGTACCTAATAAATGAAGGTAAATAAATAAAAAAATAATAAATAAATATGACGTCAGTAGGTAACGTATATTTCATTGCAAGTTTGAGAAAAATAAAATGAAATGAAACAGATAACAAACATAAAACATTTTATTTTCAAAAATTGAATGTTTCATACAAGCTTTTTTCACTGGAGGAGCGTTGGTGGCCCACCGGTAAGGCTTTCATTCCGAAGGTCGTGGGCTCAAATCTTGTCGGCTCGTTTCAATGAGTTTTCAGAACTTATGTACCGTACCTATGTACGAAATATCATTTGACATTATTTACCAGTTGCTTTTCGGTGAAAGAGAACATCGTGAGGAAACCGGACTAATCCCAATAAGGCTTAGTATACCCTCTGGGTTTAAAGGTCAAATGGCAGTCGCTTTCGTAAAAATCTAGCACCTACGCCAAATCTTGGGACTAGTTGTCAAAGCGGGCCCTAGGCTCTCTGGCCGTGGCAGAAGCCGGGGTAACGAAAAAGCAGGAAGAAGAAGACAAAGTATTGTCGCTGACTGTGCTTTACTTCCCACGACCAACTTACACATATCGAGACGAGTCTAAGAAACCCAAACACAATGGGGTTTGGTTGTTTCATTACAAAGTTCCTATGGCTACCTTCCAGTTCCACCATCAGATCAGCTCTTTGTCATAATAATATTGCATTGTCATCAAATTTAAGCAGCTCAATCTAAAATCAGGAAATGGTTCAAATTTAACTTGCAAGATTCGATCATAGACAACGGAACTGAAAACTAAGTTGAGACTAAATTCTAAAAGCTTGTAAAAAGAGAAAAGTAAATAATTTATCCTAAAGTTGACTAAGAAGCACCTGTCAAATGATTGAAGAGAAAAATGTGAGATAGATGTATGTGATGACAAGACTGCACTGCTTTCGATGATTGTCAAAACAGTTACTTAAAATAAGTATAGCTATTTTTCAATCAATATTCAACCATATTTGTACCATACAACGTCTATTTTTCCTTCTTGTTCAGATATATTTGCCTTATTGACTGCTTAGATACCAGTGGTTTTTTAACAGCTGAGGTATCAATGATGTGTTGTATGTTAAGAAATTAATGAAAATCGACTGTTAAGATATTTGTGACTTGTTAGGCGCTCACAAGTAAATACTATCATGACAGTCAACAACTTTTTGAAAGTTTAAATGTTAACCTCTCTTTGGACACCTCGAGTGCATAGTGACTTCTGATGCTGACTGTACAAAAAAACTGAAATACCAATGTTTTAACTTATCCGCAAACCTAACAGGAAATTTGGACGCATTGCGCATTATCAATGTGCATAACTAGCAAAACACACGAACTGGCAACTATTTATTCAAAACGTCATCGCACGCGGCATGGCGGGTTGGAAAAGCGGCGGCGGTAATGTGCATCGGGTATCAACTTATCATTATGACTTGCCAAAAATATCTTACTAGATCCCAAATCCTCCGTCTTACTTGCACGGGCTTAGGATCGTCAAAATAAAGAATTTTTCTGTGTTTTAAATTTGTCGAATGTTTTAAATTATGTCGGGGAAACGTGATAAAATTACAAAGTAGCACAGAAACTTTCTTTATTGAGGCGTATTTAAAAATTTTAAATCAACTTTATCTACACAAATATCGTTAAGTGCTCTAAAATGCGTCCAGAAACAATAGACAATGACCAGCATTACCCACCATCAGAACTTGGCACATACATAAAGTTAACATTATATACGATTTTTCCGGAGGTTATGAGTTTTAAATTTGGAACAGCTGTCAGATTCAAGTGGGGTGCCTATTCTGGTATCTATAAATATTCAGCCAGTCATCAACACAATAAGTTAATTCAGTATATTTTTTAGTAACAATCGGACGATATTTTCATATCGAGTGACAAGAATAGGGACATCATTCGGTAGTCTATGATTTAAAAAAAATACAGAAATTCAAATCGGTGCCATTCCTGCCTTTTGTTTATTGCCTTACAAGTGAAAAATTGTGAAAAGTTGTAAATACTTTGTGATAATATTGATAATTATTTGATAATGAGTGGCAGTGACTTGGATAACGATATGAGCACTCCGCTGGACATACTCAATGCAGCTATGACAGCAACTAACAACCTGTTGCCGCAAAAGTCGAGAGCCAAGTATGAGAAGGCTCTGTTTCTGATCGCATCTTAGAGCACTTATGATATGTGTGTAGATAAAGTAGTGTATGCAACTATACGTAATCAGGCATTACGTGTACAGTTGCATAAACTACTATTATGTACAATGATTGGAATCAAAAAAACATACCTAATTAATGGAGTCCATTTCTCATGCTTATTAATTAATTTACATGAATGTTTCCTTCGATATTTCCCATCACAAGTTTTCACTTTTAAGTTCATCAAAATCCTCTTATTATTGGACTTGGGCCTCTTCAACGTATACTCGCCGTTTCACCTCACCCCACAAAAAAAGTCACACGGGGTCAAATCTGTTGACCTGGCTGGTCATAACACTGGCATTTTCCAGGCGGGGCACACTTTGTTCAGCGTTAGAGTTTACTCTATACATAAAGCATTTTATCACGCTCACATGATGCTCCAGTACATCATGAATCAAGCGCCGAGCGCCTACTTTACGTACCGAGTAAACGCTAACTTAATCGTTACTTGCCAAATCATGACACTTGCCTTTTTCTTTGGCTTGTTAATCTCACAACCATACTTATATTTATACAATCATATTTTTTCAGTTGAATATTGAAATACAGTTGAAGATTGGGAAGATACTTCAGCGGAAAGAACCTAATGAAAATGTAACGGAACACGTTTCAAGAAAATGGTATTGAACTTGGTGACAAGAAACATTCATATATTTGTAATTAAGTATAATGTTTATATACTATTTAATTTTCGACATTATTATGAGCTGTGTTTTGCCGAATAAATATTGTTACTGAATACAAGTGATGAAAGTGAGCATTTTCTACATGAGTGTCGGTGATCGAAACCGACAAGAGTTAAAGAGGTCTACATTTCAACACCAACATCAAACTATGTTATGCGAATGCATTATGCGAGAAAATATCTGCATACAGTACCAACCAGACTGTGCAGAAAAATAGGGGAGAGTGGGGTACAGTGAATAAAGGTGCAATGTGAATATTTTGCATTAGCTTTATTTATCGCTTTAATAATCCGGTATTCTTTTTTCACGAATTTGCTCATCTGTGTGATACTAATATTGGAGTAACTAAATAACGGAAGATACTTTCAATTATACCTGAAAAGTCTTGTTCTTGGTTTTTTTTACCTCAAACTAGGAACTGTTCTGTGATTTTTGATTGAAGAGGTAACTTTAGTTCACTTTTTTATAATGAAAATGATTTTAAAGCTATATGTAAATTATATACTTGTGCTGGAAAATGTGTCCTCTAAGGAATAGGTGGGACAATAAGGTATCTAGAAAATTACAAATAAAAATAACACCACTACAACATTTGTAAAAAAAAAGGGATCCACTGTACCCCACTCTCCTCTACTATGAAAATTCAGTCTTGCACTCGCGCAGAAAAATATCACATTCTGTGGAGTGAAGTTCAGGTAGAGTTCTTATGAAAACTGTCACCACTCTTAGTAACCTTGTATGTCACTATTGAATCGGAACTGAGACACGTACGCACTATAGGAGTATCTTAAAGTCCGTTGGCTCAACTGCTACTTTTATTCCTATGTAAAATAAGAGTGACAGCTGGTAACCACAGTTACCAAAAGCTATTGAGTGGCTATTATGGATCGAATATTCGCTGTGTCGAAAATCGTAGAAATAATGTATCCTAAAATCAAAATTAATGTAAGAGATTGTCATCCCATAATCTCGGTCACAAATATACGTTGGCTCGACTGCTACCGGCTCGAATATTCGCTGGGTCGAAAAGTGTATAAACGAGACCATAATTGTAATTGGTTACCGGCGCAAACATCACACTTGTAAACAAAATGTAAAAATTGTCTCACTTGTACTTGTGTTCTATTTTAAAAAGGTAAAAAATCTTGCACTATCTTTTTATTGAAAAATGTATTTAAAAATCCAAACTAGGTACTTAATGAATCAAAACAATGTAAATCACTGTATACCTTTGTTATATTACGTATATTTGGTAAAACGTATTTTCTACTTGTAGTTTTCAATAAAAAGATACTGCAAGATTGTTTACCTTTTTTTAAATATCTAACCAAACCGAGTATAGAATATAGAGCAAGAATATATTATGTATACAGGGTGTGGCCTGTAATAGGAGCAAAAAATGAAACGGTACACTAATAACCCAATAAATAGTCATAATTTAATAGTTAAAACTTAAAAAAAAACAATTTTTTCCCGTTTCTTATGTACTTTTACTGCAGTCGACTTATACTAAAAAAGTTAAATCGGTGTAAAACAAAAAAAAAAATTTTTTTTGCTATACCAGTTAAAAAACCATGAGTTCAAAAAAACTTTTTAGCTCATTTAGTTTTATGTCCACTGAACTACCAATATGTTTAATCATTAATAAGGTACAATGTTGTGATACCTAGATACATCACTCATAGGTCGTAACTTTAACATACTGTTTCTCCTTAATGAATAACTTTAAAACACTGGGACCTTTTGCGAATAACTAGAGGCAGTCAGAGGAGTCTTCCATTTGATTTTTTGCTCCTGTTACAGGCCACACCCTGTATAAAAACTATAATATGTATGTGTCAACCATTCGGCAACCCATTATCTCGATTACATCGTTAATAGTAGCCCCAAACTTTGGTATTAGGTACTATTCGTCATCTATTTACTGAAGTATTCCTACATGGATATAAAACAATTTGTACATAGCACAGACGTTGATACAAGAACAGACGAGGCGATGAACTTTCGATACTCAACAGATTGAAACCTATGTTTAAGCTATGCATATATTTAGGCCACCAATATTTAAATTTTGCGAATATTAGTTCTCAGCAGAAGAGTACAGAAGAGTAGGTAGGTACTGTAGCCGTGCCATGAGCTGGAAAGTAAAGGATACGTAATTACGTAAGGTTTTACTCGATGCGTGCATTCTATCGTGCTCGCGCTTACAAATAGGAGCGAGCGCGATGGCCTGCTCAACGTATTTAATAAAACCTAATGTTACCGATACTTGTAAAGTCATGGTACGGCTACTGTTTATTATATTTACTGTATCGTTGGCCAGTAAGTTAGGGTTTTCGATCTTTTGCAGGCAATGCTATATAGGCGTGTGGTCCAAACAGCTGTCAGATTCATAGGCACTGAACATAAAATATCGAAATTCTAATTGTATTTGGAGGTAACCGTTATAATGGCGGGATCGGATCCTGAATTCGATCGATTCATATTGCATTATTTAGTACTGAATTTGTACTATTTAGTACCTGTTGTAAAAAAAATTGTACCTCTTCTATTTCAAAGTTATATTCAATCAGTCTGGTCCCGCCATTATAACGTTATAATAGCGGAACCAAATCCTGAATTCGATCGATTCATATTGCATTATTTATTTAGTACTGAATTTGTACTTTTTGGTACCTGTTGTAAAAAAATTAGTACCTCTTCCATTTCAAAATTATACTTCAAACAGTCTGGTCCCGCCATTATAACGTTATAATGGTGGGACCAGGTCCTGAATTCTGTCCATATTCTGTCGATTCATATTGCATTATTTAGTACTGAATTAGTACTATTTGGTATTGATACCTCTTGTAAAAAAATTAGTACCTCTTCCATTTTAAAATTATATTTCAAATAGTCTGCTTCAAATGATCTGGCGGAACCAGACTATTTCAAATATAATTTTGGAATGAAAGAAGTACAATTTTTTTTACAACAGGTACCAAATAGTACAAATTCAGTAAGTACTAAATAATGCAATATGAATCGACAGAATATGGACAGAATTCAGGACCTGGTTCCGCCATTATAACGTTTTAATGGCGGGACCAGACTATTTGAAGTATAATTTCGAAATGTCTCGCCATTATCGTTATAATTACATTTGGATCGTTACATTTGGAGTTTATTAATTTCATAAATGTATGACGACTAGAAAACGGTCGCCGAACTGAAGATTGGGCCCTAAAACAGGAACTCAAAATGACTGACACTAAACAAAATTACTAGAACTTTGTTTCATCCTTTAGTAGATTGGCTACCAAACCAGCTTCGAAATGGGATTAAAATCCCAATAGGTAACTGGCTTTAAATCGGGACTTATCATTACCGGTTTGTAATCAGGTTTGTACCAAATCCAGATACGAGATGGGAAAGTTAGTCCCATTTCATCCTACCAGACGGGAAACTATAATTCCCATTTGGCAGCCAGCTATCAAATCCGAATACCAAACGGTAAGTACTAAAGGCATTTCATGGGAATTGACTCGGAAACGTTTATTTATTTTAGAAAACATTATTCCTTATGTAATGGTTTTAAGAATAAATAAACCACAAAATATATAGAAAATTCAATTCGCGTATTTATTTTGACAGTTTGTTGGTCCTTACGCCATATCACCGCCCCAGTGTCAGAAAAAAATATTAAAAACCCTCACTGAGGAAGCGGCAGTGTGAACAGCCAACGATCATCTACATATATATATAGGTATATTTGTTAATTTTACTGACATAGGATCTATATCTACTCTTTGTTTAGTGAGCGAGAAAAAAGTCGACAAATCATCCCTTACTCGCCTCCTGTGGAACCAGTAGCCGTACCATGAGCTGCCCCTGCTTTATTAACGCGGACTTACATAGGTGCTTTCTATACGGGTGGCTCGCCCCAAGACGCGATTACGGCCGGGATGGAAAGTAAGTCCGCGTTAAAAACGCAGCGGCAGCTTATGGTAAGCACACAGTGCCTGAAAGTATCCTTTCCCTCTCTAGTACGTTTTGTAGATACTAGGTTCAAGAAGTACCCACCTACCTACCTTCAAAAATTTATAATAATACATTCTGTTGCAATGCTATCAGACAAACATCTACAGCTAGGAAAACAGCCACTATCAACCATTTGACCATTGCCGTCGGCTATACTAAATAGGTGGCCAAGAAACAAATACCTACATTCCCGTGAGGTTGGAATACAGAGTCCCTCTAGAAGGTTTTTAAATGTTTCAGAGCGGTCGATAATAGTACATTGTGCATCTAGGGAGGTAAGTACAGTATCACTAACGAGAGTGTTAGAAGCCCGACGCCGTAGGCGGAGGGCTTTTGATGACTCGAGTTAGTAGGTATGCCTCTTACCGATTGTGATGCATACAATGTTTTTTATAACACTTGCAGACAAAGAATATGTTATGAGACGAAATATTGGTATTCCCTAAGGAATTTCACTTTTCTATTACTCCCACTGCAATATGCACAAGCAATGGCGCGCTTAGAAAGCAAATGTGATGAAAAATGTTGAAACCGCGTAAAATAGTAGGTATTAGCTACTGTAACATGCCTAGGTAGTAGGTACTTCTGAAACATGAACTAAACTCTAGGGGGTCTAACTACACTGCATCCTAATACTCCTGAAACCTCTCTGACAACGGAAATACAGCACCTTGTTTATATGGTATAAAGCATCCGAAAATTGAGCGTCCAGCTGTTCGCCTGTGTCTGGAAAATCTTCGTTGCGTTTGTATTTAAGTAAGTACTCGTACCTAACCTACTTTTAATTGATATCGGACAATCTAATTAGCATCTTATGGGATGGTAGGCGAAAATGTAGGTAAACTTAGACAGGATAACACTATCCTTACATATTATGTAATGTAAAATGTTAGTTGGAGACTAACATAGTAGGTATGTAGGCTAACATTTAGTAATATAAATGTTACTCCAACAAGGTCTAAAATCTAAATGTCCGATAAACCACTAGTACATCATCAGTATCGTAGTTGGTAATAAAGCAAGTCGGCAAATGTCCATCAGATGATTCAATTTGGTCTACTACTACGTGTCTAATGAATATATTTCTTCAATCTTCTAACTCCATAGAACTACCCAAAATACCTACACATTTTATTACTTATTATACTTGAGGCCCTAGCACATCTTGTACAACAATATTGGCAGCAATTTGTGACCTGCTCGCAACTTCTCATCTCTTTTGAATCAATGTAATCAAAAAGGGACGGGTAGCCGCGACAAGGTTCCTGTCATGCACGATATGTGCTAGTGCCGTTGATCAAGTATAATACTATGAATTTCTTAGGTCAATCTATACTCGTAATTATATTGCCACATTGTTCCTAGCGAATAGAGACCCGCTGCGGTAAATACTAGTGTTTTGGGACATAAGTAACTTTCTTGATAACTATTTTATTTACCAGTAAGTAGCTGTACCAAAAAATATAATACTCTAAAGAGTTGTACATAACGGCGACGGATAGGTATTACCCGAAGAGTACGGGAATAACTTCTTTACTACAGCTGTTGTTATATCTGTACAGTTAAAAGTAGGGATTTTAATACCAAACCAACAGTTGGTTTTGCTTCACAAATATACAATACAATATAAAGTCATTTCCTAATTGGCGCCCTCTAGTTAGAACTTAGACCATTTAGAAAAGCTGTTCTTTTAACTGGCGCCATCTAGTTTATTGATGAGTAATGATTGTACAACTGACATTGGGTACTGACGGGAGGTGTAGTAGTGTGCGTTACAGGGTAAAATTACATAATTTTCTAGTTTTTGCATTATTGCGATTTAGAAGAACAGTATTTTGTGCAGGTTGCTATCAATTTGTACATTAGATTTTTTGCTCCTTGCGCGTATCTCAAAACATGTTAACTCTGATCTTCGGTTTAGCAGAAAATTACGAAAATATGGTGTTTGTGCAATTGTAGCGCCATCTTTTAGCAGATAAGCGGCAGGGATAGGGTCGAATCCACCTTAAATACTAACGCTAAGATAACATTCGGCAGCAAAAACTCACTGTTTCATTTAATGAGTTTGTCCTGCCTAAAGTTTGCAAGTTGCTCGCAGTTAATGATATTTCGATACTCTTAATGATAAGATAACCTTGTAGAACATGCTATCTAAGTATCTATTAGGTATTGTTATTCTAGTAGTTTTCATACCGTATCAATATACAACCTATAAAAATAGTGACATTGATTTACACGTCAAGTAATTGCAGTTGAATTGTCACTTAGAAATAATATTATGTAATACGTTATGCGTGAAATATACGTTATAAAAATTAAAGATGTCCTTATTAGATGAAACTTCAGGAGAAATGTATATGCCTAGGAAAGCGACCGGTCTCGTGAAGGTAAGAATTGCAAAAAGTTTTCAAATTTTTAGATACAAAATATATTCATCTGACGTCTCTTGTTTAAATATATTTCGCGAATAATTGTGCAAATTTTATATTCAGGCAAAGAAGAACCACATCAAGTTAGTGGACTATGAACTTGACTCCGATGATGATTTTATGGCCGATCTCGACGAAGATCCTGATTTTCAGTATACGTCCCAACAAGATTCAGATAATATTACAGATTTCTCAGATTATACTAGTGATCATGAGAATAATAAACTAACAAGGAAAAGAAAGAGAAATATACAAAAATGGAAAAGAAACCTCAATAAGGCTAAAAGAGCCAAATGCCTACGTTACGAGAACAATAGAAAACATTGTCCAGCAAAAGAACCAAAATACATTGACTGCTCTCGATGTAAGTTTAAGTGCACTGTCAATTTTCCAGAAGAAATAAGAAATCGGATCTGTAAACTTTAGGTACTGGAGCCTTTTTGACTATAGCAGACAAAAAGATTTTATTTTGAAACACGTCCTACTGGAATATCCGAAACGTAGAAAAGTAGATGTAACCAAAAAAGGGGCTCGCAATGTGTCGAAAAAATATTATTTGGAAAACAGCAACGGCAAACAAAGAGTGTGTGCAAGCTTTTTTGAAAAGACTCTGAGTATATCAAATGGGCCTATAAACACAGCTATACAACATAAGGGATCTACAGGTTCCTTCACAGGACAAGACAAAAGAGGTAAAAAATGTCCTGGAAATAAAATAAGTGAACAAGCTAAAAATATGGTCAAAATGCATATTGAAAGTTTTCCGGCTATGGAGTCGCACTATGTTCGTAACACTTCAAAGAAACTGTACCTTGACAGCAATTTGTCCATTTCTAAAATGCATAAATTGTATAAAGACAACGTTTGCACTAAACATGGTATACAACCAGTAAGTGAAAAAACATATCGTCGTATTTTTTGTTCAGAGTACAATTACTCTTTTTTCAAACCCAAGAAGGATCTTTGTGCGACATGCTCTAAATATCAGCAAGCCACTGAAGCCGATAAGAAAGACTTAGAAGCTGAATACACTTTTCATCGTATGCGAGCTACTCAATGCAATGAAGCTAAGGAAAACGATAAACTAAGAACCAAAGAAGATTCGTCATTCCTTACTTGCACATTTGATTTGCAAAGTGTACTACAGCTGCCATTCTCAAATGTGTCGGTATTTTACTACTCGAGGAAAATTTGTGTTTATAATCTAACAATTTACGTTGGATATGGGGAAGATGCTCACTGTTACACATGGAATGAGTTACACGGCAAGAGAGGAAGCAGTGAAATTGGTTCAATATTGTATCAATTTCTTAAGTCCCTGCCCACAACCATAACAGATATTTCGTTGTTTTGCGACACATGCGGCGGCCAAAATAGAAATCAGCACGTTGCAGCCAGAGATGGGCAAAATTTATTCGAATGACGAATAACGAATAAGAATAAAAAAAATCATCGCGAATGACGAATGAAATTGTCGAATGATTATTTTTATTCGAATAGATTATTCGTAGAATAAATTAATCGCGAATAATTTATTCGTCGAATGAATTTTCACGAATAATTACTAAAACAAAGTCACTTTCTGCACTTCTTTGGCGACGGGTGGTGGTGGGTGGCGACGGGTAGCGGCGAGCGGAGGCCGGGGGTGGCGGGCGGCGGCCGATGGTGGTGGGTGGCGACGGGTTGCGGTGGGGGGAGGCGAGTGGCGACCGGGGGTGGCGGGCGGCGACGGGTGGTGGTGGGTGGCGACGAGTCGTGGTGAATGGCGACGGATGGTGGTGGGTGGCGACGGGTTGCGGTGGGGGGAGGCGAGTGGCGACCGGGGGTGGCGGGCGGTGACGGGTGGTGGTGGGTGGCGACGAGTGGTGGTGAATGGCGACGGGTTGCGGTGGGGGAGGCGAGTGGCGACCGGGGGTGGCGGGCGGCGACGGGTGGTGGTGGGTGGCGACGAGTGGTGGTGGGTGGCGACGGGTTGCAGTGGGGGGAGGCGGGTGGTGACCGGGGGTAGCGGGCGGCGATGGGTGGTGGTGGGTGGCGACAGGTGGTGGTGGGTGGCGACGGGTTCCGGTGGGGGGAGGCGTCGGGTGGCGGGCGACGGTGGGTGGTGATGGGTCGCGACGAGTGGTGGTGGGTGGCGACGGGTGGCAGCGGGCTAAGGCCGGGGGTGGCGGGCGATGGCGGGGGTAGGTGGGTGGTGACGGGTGACGATGGGTGGTGGCTGGAGGTGGCGGGTGAACGCCTCCATCCGCCGCCGCCCGCCACCCCCGGCCTTCGCCCGCCGACACCCACCACCACCAGCCACCGCCTGCCACCCGACGCCGACGCCTCCACCCGCCGCCACCCCCGGTCGCCACACGCTTCCCCCACCGCAACCCGTCGCCGCCCACCACCACCCGCCGCCGCCTGCCACCCAACGCCTCCACCCACCGCCACCCCCGGTCACCACCCGCCTCCCCCAACCGCAACCCGTCGCCACCCACCACCACCCATCGCCATTCACCACCACTCGTCGCCACCCACCACCACCCGTCGCCACTCACCACCACCCGTCGCTACCCGCCTCCATCCACCACCCCCAGCCTGCGCCCGCCGCCACCCGTTGTCGCCCGCCTCCCCCCCACCGCATCCCGTCACCACCCACCACCATCCGTCGCCATTCACCACCACTCGTCGCCACCCACCACCACCCGTCGCCGCCCGCCACCCCCGGTCGCCACTCGTCTCGCTAATTATACTTACTACCTGGGTTTATATATTACCCCTAACCCTTAACATTCTTTAGCGTGCTAGAACTTAGAACAAATTACAGTATTCACGATTTATGTTAAATATTGCTTGATGTTGCTTAATTTAATATAATGCAACAGAAAAAATATGTTTTTCGTAGATTTATTCGAATGAAAATAACGAATAAATCATTCGTCATTTAAAAACCAGCAGAATAATTTATTCGTGGCTGATTTATTCGCGAATGATTCATTCGCGAATAAATCATTCGTGACTAAATTATTCGCGAATAAAGAAATCGTGAATTATTGTTTATTCGAATAATTATTCCGATAAAAATTTATTCGAATAATGTCCATCTCTGGTTGCAGCGTTATTACTTCAAGCAGTGCAAAATATACCTCATATAAAAACTATAGAACTCAAGTTCTTAGAGTCGGGCCATTCGCACATGGAATGTGACTCCATGCATTCCGCCATTGAGTCTGCAAAAAAGTACAGATGTGCTTACACTATGCACGATTGGGTGGACATATTTAAATCTGCCCGATCACAGAAAGAAAGGAAATCTAACGGGCCCTATATAACACATCTTCTAAATTTCAAAGATTTTTACGATTTACATGACCTGGCAAAAAAAACAATAAAAAACAGAAATAAAGACGAAACTGGAGCTGTAGTATCATGGCTTAAAATAAAATGCCTCAAATTTGAAAAGCAACACCCCGCGGTAATATTTTACCGTTATGACCATACCTCCGACTACAAAAAGATAAATATCAGGGGTAAAGGTCGTCAACGGACATTACCGGTAGCACTAAAAGCAGCGTACAAAAACTTGCAACCTATTTCAGAACAGAAAAAAGCAGATCTCATCAAGCTAGTTAAAGCAAAGCAGATACCAGAAGAATTCGCTCCATGGTTTAAGAATCTTAAAACGCTGAAATCACTCCGAAATCGCTTGCCGGAGCCAAATTACGACGAATCAGAAAGAAGTGATTCCGAAGCCGAGACTGATATTTAACCTTTTGACCGCCGTAGTCTGATATATCAGACAATCAATACCCAGCTCGTATCGCCGCAGTCTGATAAATAAGACAATTTTTTTCATGATTTTCTCAAGATATTCTTTACTTTTACAGAGCTTACTTTGGTTCTTTGCATAAGTAAGTCGCAGTAATTATTGATTAAGTAACAGTGAGACTCTTCTGTTGATTTTATTATATTTTCTAGATGAAAATAAACTTCAATTATACCATTAGATTATGTATGATTTTACCCCAAGTCTCGTAGCCAAAGTCTTATATAAAAGACACTAGTGATGTGACGATGATTGGTATTGGCATATCTACGTTGACTTTCTCATTCGATATTTAGATTTACGACGTAAGATTTATGCATGCGACTGACCTTACTTAGCTAACCTATTTGATCACTTCGATATGTTCTTATAAAATTATGACGTAAGTTGTCTAGTACATTGTCTACAATATCGTCCGCTGAAGAATTATTTAGAATTTTAGAAGGAGCGGACGAAAATGAAGATTTCGAATCTGTCATAAAAATAATCTCCCGTAACCAGAATCTGTCCTTAACTGAATCAAGTTACCCAATGACTTAAGTAGCCACACCAAATGTTGATACATTCGCTTCATACGCAATTGCCATGTAGATACTCCTTCGGCAGTTCTAGGTGCACGTTCAGTGTCTGGAAACTTGACTCTCAACACGACATGCCGTGATGGCCTCGCAGTACATGATAGAGTACCTAATCCTTGTCATTGTGATACCATTCACTCTTTGGACATTTTGATTCCATGGATGTTTTGACTCTTGGACATTTTGACATATTTGAGTCCTTGGAAGTTTCCAAAGTTGAACTTAGAAATAAATATATTTGAATTGTATTAGTGCCTACCTACCAGGGTTTATCAGTGAAGTCTGTTTTTTTATAGACGGTAGAATATTTGAATCGATAAATAAGGGAAGACTCTGTTATCGTGGTTCATCGGTAACCCCTACCAAGTCATTGTATTCCGCTATAATAATAAACACAGACTACGCCATCGTCTTAAAAATGAGACCGCATGTGACGTCAAAGATGTAAAATAGAAAATTTTAGTGATGTGGATTACTCGATATTTCAAAATTATGTTCAGTCAACAAAATATATAAGATTGGTACTGTTTGCCGTGTGGTGACGGCAGTAAGAATACATTTGTCACCACCCCAACTCTTTCCGTGGGTGTCGTAAGAGTCGACTAAGGGATTCGAAGTGTCACTGACCATTTATTTATTGAAAATTGATGATGGGCAGCAGCATTATCATTAGTGGAGTGGACACACTACTGCGATCGCCAATCCGCTTGCCCAGCGTGGCGATTATGGGCATTTACCTCCTAATGCGTCCGTACGCTTAGGTAATAGGAGAGGCCTTTGTCCAACAGTGGACTGATTACAGGCTGATGATGTGATGTGATGTGATGTGGTACTGTTTAGTAGTTTAAACAATTTGAGTACTATAATGTTGAGCTTACAATATTTATTTATCAAAAGAATTGTAAAATTGTATGATTTATTAAGCCAAACAACGTTGAAATTTTCAGATTCGATACGTTTCTAATGCGATCAATCCTCTCCCTACTAGTGCCAACTTATCAACGAAAAAACAATCAAGCCTTCGCCAATGTCTGAAATAGTAGACCGCTCATGACGTCACACATACGAAATGAGAAATAATAGTGATGTACCAACGTCCATCAATAAATTTGCATAGCTGGTAAAATTCACAGATTCAAACCATTAATAAAAGGGACGAAACCATAATAAAGACATTTGTAAACGTGATTTAATTATAATAATATAATATTTAATGACAAGGTGGTAAAAAACGAAGTTAATCACAGTAAACTATAAACAATAAAATATTTCATCGTAAGTTATGTGGCAAGCACTACACAGTTTGTTATAACTTAGTATAGGCGGCGACACGGGCACGTCCGATGACATCCCAAGCGGCGTTCAAAAGGTTAAGTACTTTTAATTGCCAAGATAAACTAGTTTATTTTTATTACCGAGTTTGTGTAAAGTTTTAATAAAGGTTACCGCTGTTCATACAAATCTTTCACTATATACACTGATTTTTCTAAACCGCGGCAGCAAAAACTCATTATGCCTAATAACTATTAAACTACAGATGATATTATTAATATTTGCATTATCATATATTTGCCGCATTTCTTAATACTGAAAAAAATGAATTACACTTGATTTAAGTAATATATGGATTTATTAAGTCGAAAAATATCAAAACATTGATTATCTCCCTTGTGTCAAATTGTTACTTAGTGACTTTTGCTTGTCACCCGACGATATATAATCTGTGTATACGATTATTTATGTCAGTTTTTATTTTTAATTAGTGATGTCCGTCACGCCTGTAGATGTTACTTGTAATCGAGATTTACCATGGTTCATTACAATTGTAAATTTTTGTGTGTATTTATAAAACACCTGTAATAGTTCATAGTGTATTACAGGTTCCTGTAACCTGTACACTTGTAACCTGTATCTTGTAACTTTATAAAACGGGAC
>JALPQI010031810.1:0-20593 GCA_025490895.1 Thaumatotibia leucotreta | reverse complement strand
ATGACAGACTTGAATCAATGAAACTAACTAGTAACATTTCTTTTTTTATTTCATTACAAGTTTGAGAAAATCACTATACAAGCTTCAGCCGGAAAAGGCTTGCAGGCTTCATATATCCATTCGGCCTGCAAGACCTTCTTACTTCTCGGATTTTATGGTAATGTACTATTCAAGCTGATGAAGAAGATAAGACAGTTTGTGAGGCCTGTAAAATGTAACACCCATTTAAAGAGTGCAGTAGGCTTAGCCCAGGATGAGTGCGACAATATGTGCCGCGAGATCTATCTCTAGTCTACTATCCATCCCTCTTTTATTCATATAGTTAGTAAAGATGGAAAATCTATCTCGCGGCGTCATACTGACATACCAATCATGTGCTAAGCATACAGGAATGTATAAGCTGGACTGTGAATGTGGCCTTTAATATGTTGGGCACACGAAGCGAAGCATTAGGGTGGAAGGTGCTCTGCCGATGTCAAGCACCGTCGACCACAGTCTGTAGTCTGGGAACATGGCCATAGATAGAGCAAATAATTCTATAAAGTTTGACAAGCCTCTGGTTCTCACTAAGGAGAAGATAAACGTTCCCAGTATGCTGCGCGAGCCCATTGAGATAATGTAATATCCAAACTTGAATAGGATAGAGAAAAGCGATTCTCTACCACCAGCTTGGGAATCGGTAGTTCATCTGATAAAGGAACATACTGATCGACTGTGAGGCTGATGAGTTTGACGTTAGGCTTTTTAGTACAGGCAGTATTATTTTCCAAATTAATTTTCAATTAAATGTTATTTAAAATTGTATGTTTTGGTCCGATGCATGTTGATATTAATGTTTTTTGAAAAAAAAAATACGTCCCAGCGTCCCACTGAGTTTCTTGCTGGCTCCAAAATTGGGATATTTTCCTGACAATACAAAGGAAAAGATTTTTTCTCAGGTCCGAGTTGTGGGATTAGAACCTGCGTAGATAATTTATTTGTTGTCTTTATTTTAAAAATACATATCATGAATTACTAGCAAAAATTAAACTTGCCAGTTTAGTACCTATATACAACCACCCCAAAAGTTTACCGTCTGTCTGTGGTCTAGTATATATTGTATGTGGGCAGTTTCTTAATTATGGTCTTATTTTCATGGAGGTAGATGCATACAATTTCCTTCACTGTCACTCACCCGTAAACCACGAACCCTGTAAAGTGTTCGAAACGTCGGGATGTAATAAAATTAATTAATATACGCGATACTATTACTATACTTTTATTCCATGTAATGTAGAAAGTTTTATACTTTTAGAGACGCGACATAAGAATTAGGGCTCATATATTTTTTATTGTTTAATTTGAAGAAATGTGACTAGAATTCGAGGTACGTATTCTATATTACTTTTGGTTATTATTTCAGATTACTAGTTAATTTTATTTTTGTTTATTAATATTCTTATTAAAATGATAATGTTGTTTAAAAATACGTTTTTAATCTTTTATTTAGTATCGAACCCTCATTTATGAATATATTTTTGACCCCCGGTTTTGCTACACGCGATTGAGTTATTTACTTTAAGAATGGCCTATTTCTTGTAAATAATATTCTTTTGCTAGGGGCAATTTGATGATTTTCAATAGAAAAAACGACCTATTGTTACATGCGTCATAGGATGCTTTGTAAAACAATGCTACATGTGCACTTGCGATAAATACTCTTTCATCAAATAACGACGGATGACCACATAAGTCACCTAGTACGTGGTAAAACAATGCCATATGTACACATGCGTTATACAATTTTCAAAAGTAATGTATTAAATAAGATGCAATATAAGGCATTCAGTTAGTTTTGTTAACCAAATTACATATGCAAAATTTCATAAAGTTTCCTTCAAAATTAAAAAAGTTATCCTCAAAATGCACTTACGCAATCTTTAAACCTCTCTCCTGAACATTTGACTTTTTGCAGATGTGGCGTTGTTTTACCAAGGGTACGAGTTGTGTCTGTTATGACATCCGACATTTTTTAAGGCTAATCGTCATACTAAATGTATGGGAGCGTTTTAACTTAGTATTTTTAATATTACTCCATCTATTTAGAAAAAGTTATTAATGCAATTTTACTCGTTGAGTAACGCACTATCGATATCAGTTGGAAGTTTTCTAATATCTGTTATATTTACGGAATTATGGCCTGGCCACACTTAACGATTACACCCTGTATATTCACGAATCTCAAAACAGCAGGACCTGCGTCTGGATTATATCCCATAAGTTTGCTAACATTGCCCGCACGTGCGTTAAACGGGACGTCTGGACCCAAAGCTACATTAGCATTCTATTGGAGTTCTACCAATACTTTTAGACCTTTGTCCCTATTTCGAGCCTGATTGCAATTTGCTAAAGAAAACTTACTTCAAATATGTAATATGTTTTTCAACCCATGCAGTTCAGTCAAGGTAAAAATAGTATATTACGACACAAGTGCGAAAAACATGAAATTCGAAACGAGTGGAGATGTTTTAAAACATGACCAATATTGTGTTTTAAATCGACACGAGTTACGAATTTCGTTTTTGCACGTGTCTCGTACGACGTTTTGAGTGCAGATGGCCCTCCGAAGTTTTAGACCTGACGTAAAATGACACACTTCTCGCACTAGAGCCTAAAAAAGACACCACCTGTACAAAAAATATTTTTTTTTGTAAAGAAGGTAGACAACTGAGCTCTCAGCCCACCTAATGGAAAGCGGGAACTGAGGCCCATGGACATAGTGACCAAAAAATCGCCTATGCGCTGCCTACCCTGAGGACTTAGATGGATTGCCTCTATGCCAGTAATTACACCGGCTGTCTTACCCCCAAATCGGTACACAGAACTAACTATTTAGCGGCGGGTTAACGGGTAAGACGGTGGTAGCTATCCGGGCGGACCCTGTACGAGGTCCTGTTCCTACCACAGCAAATGAACGTAAAGTAAAAAAAAGCCGGCCAACTATGTACAATTTTTTCCCAAATGACCCACTTGATCTTAGAAAAGCAGAAAAAAAAGTTGCCAGACTAAACAGGACATCATCATCATCATCATATCAGCCGAAAGACGTCCACTGCTGAACATAGACCTCCTCCAAAGATTGCCACAATGACCGGTCCTGCGCCACCCGCATCCAGCGGACTCCAATATTCCGCAGTCGACGAAGGTCTATGATCAGTGTGTGTTGCCAGTGATGACATACGGTACTGAAACGTGGCAACAATGGGCCTCATAGGAAGGCTCAAAGTCACCCAAAGGGCAATGGAGAGGGCTATGCTAGGAGTCTCTGCGTGATGCAGAGACTCCTAGCATAGCCGTGAGTAGTTCTGCAGTGCAGTGTTCTGCAGTGAGCAGAACCAAAGTAACCGAAATAGCTCTTCGAATCACTAAACTGAAGTGGCAGTGGGCGGGGCACATTGCGCGTAGAACCGATGGCCGTTGGGGCGGGAAGGTTCTTGAGTGGCGGCCACGTACCGTAAGGCGTATCGTGCGTAGGCCCCCCACAAGGTGGACTGATGACCTAAACAGGACAATGCTAAATAAATTAAACTCTACTTATTTATGTATGAATATTTCTGCAATTTCAGCAGAAATGCACTGACTAGCACGCAAGGGCTGTTAAAACACGGAAAGAACTAAATTAGCAGAATTCCTTACTAACAGAGAAATTTTCAAAGAATTGCAGGTTGCATGGAAAATGGGCGTATTTGTGAGGAAATAATAAATTTCACGGCTTATCTATGTAACATATTACACTTACAAATCTTACAATGTTGCATATGAAGGGTCCACGGAAAGAACATTGTCTAGTCAATTCAAATTACATTAGGAAAAACCACCTTACTTTTAACAGAATAAGGTGTGAATTTGCCTTGATTTTTTTAAGCTTTGGACATGTTTTTTCCGTGGACCTTTCATATGTAATACGGTAGACGATGACCTTTATAAAGAGCTTTTTTTTCATCATTCTTACACCAATTGACCTAGTCAGACGTTAATCTGAACTATTGGATACAAAGCGACTATAAGGGTGGTGTTTTCAAATTACTTACCAGTACCTAAGGGTATACATGGTGTTCATGATAACGAACAACTTTACTTACGGAACTCATATCGAAATCTCAAAAAAAAACACACACACATCACACATTACATCCTGTATCAGTCCACTGCTGAACAACGGCCTCTCCTAAGCCTAGATGCGTATGGATGCATTAGGAGGTAAATGCCCATAATCGCCACGCTGGGCAAGCGTGTTGGCGATTGTAGTAGTGTGTCCAGTATATGATTCATGATGCTGCTGCCCATCATCAAGCGCTATGTCCTGCCCATCTTGGCACAATTGAACAATTGTTCTTGGGGGCATTTTTGACTTGGCGTTAGACGTCCATGTTATGTATGGTCGCAGTATGTGACCTTAACGCCTAATCGCCTAACTATATATAAATCAATTTGATCGTATTGCCTGGAGTATGTCAATCATCATCGCGCCTAGGGGCCAATGATTTCCGCGAACTAAGTGGGAGGGTATTCTCGACTCGTTGGTAAAGTTCTATATTTTTTCTTTGGTCGATTTTTTTTTCTCTTTATTGGTTTACCAACGACCATTCACACTCAATCAATACATTGTGGTACATAATAACATTCAACACCCTATGTCTAGGGTAATGGCCACTTATAGGCCAACACCGCATGCTTACAAAACAAAACACAATTATTACCTTAAAATATATCGTTTACATCAAAAAACACATAATAATGAATGGATACAGAGTGAAAATATTGGCTAATTTATATTTTGGCAAACAAACACGAACACTGTTTTTGAATTTATGCAATGAGTCAAAGTGCACATCGGTTGTATGACTACATGTATTTCAGATTTTGCATAAACGAGGAATATGTGAGCTACTGCCAAAAACAGTTCTGCGCAATGGCGGACAAAGTGGAGTTATAGGATTCCTGGGCATTCGACTTGGAGCTCTGAAATTTAAAATTTATGTCATCTAATCATCATCATCATCATCATATGATAGCCCACTGCTGGACGTAGGCCTCTCCTATTAACTATGCGTATATGCGTATGCGACATGTCATCTAATATTTAGATTAAATTAAATTACTTTATTTCTTATATTTTAAAGACAAAGGCTTTACGTAAACTTACGTTTAATTATATCCGGACGCTGCACGTTGCGGGCATGACGTTACACCCGTGGTCGCAGGCCTGCAATTAAGACCCGTTTGTCTTTAAAATATAAGTGATAATCGTGAAAGTTTAAATCAATATTTTTTATTTCGTATCAAAATGTCAGTGTTCATAAATAACATGAATTCACAAAAAGATCGACAAAATGTTTATGAAATAGAAGTCGTAATACACTCCATTTTTATAGAAGTTGCGAATAATGTTGCCAAAGAACCTTGTATTCAATATGTGTGTTCAATTTATTCTATGTAATTTAGGGAATTTTCACTTTAATTTAGGCACATCCAATTAAAATGGACTAACATGGTCATTTACAGTATTAGTATGACTTTAAACGGGATATTTACTATTTAAATTGGAATAAATAAATATCTTGACATTTTTTACACAAATCGACCTAGTCCCACGGTAAGCTCAATTAAGGCTACTAGGCGACGGTTGTGGTTGCTAAGCGACGATATATATAATAGATACTTAAATACGTAGGCAGCCATGAACAAGGAACAAATATTTGTAAATACACAATTAATGCCCTCGCCTGGATTCGAACCCGGAACCTCCAGCTTCGTAGGCAGGGTCACTACCAACTAGGCTACGGAGGCTGACTTCGCTTGAGCACCCGATATTTCGAACAAAGTTCTTACGTAATTTTAATTTCATGTGTATGTCTAGCAAAGGATAATCTGCGACAATATGTCGCCGCGAGACTATCCATCCCTCTTTTATCCATAATGGTTAGTAAAAGATAGAAAATCTATCTCGCACCGACATACTGACATACCAATAATGTGCTAAGTATAATTACGTTGCTAGGCCTACTTGAATAAAGAATAGTTTGAGTTTGACTTTGAGAATAGGCCCTCAGTACAAGACCCCGGTTCTTTGCGTGTGCATAGTGCATTGTAGAGACCGATGATGCACTACGGAGGCTATCAAGTAAGTACTAGATTTAAATGTTGAACATTTTTTTAACTGAACACCTAGCTTCTATATAGGAGCTTCTACCCTCGTCTGTTTTGTCTTAAAAATATCGAACATACTAATAGGTATCTATTTTATTGCCTGCCGAGTAGGTAAAACTTACAATGACAAATTTCTCTTGTGTGGATGGACCTTAAGGTGCATTCAGACCAAGCGAACATTCGCTATTCTATCCCACTCTACGAAATTCGATCGTTACACAAAACGTGATTCGTTGAATTCGTAGAGTGGGGGATAGAATAGCGAATGCTCGTTTGGTCTGAATGCACCTTTACAAGGATACAGCGTAAAATAGTATTTATACACAATCGTGTTATAATAGAGAGCTTTTCAGTAATTGAGTCCCGTTTTTAAGACACGAAGCTTGCTGAGTGGCCTAAGTAAGCTACGAGATTGAAAAGCTTGATTGATTATTGTGTGTGTGTGTATTTTTATGTACGTGTGCCTGTGGGTGCTTACCTTGAGACTGAGTTGATTTGTCTAGATTCTCCAATGATATTTTTTATACGTGGACGAAATGTTTCAAGTATAAACAAGAAACCAGTTAATATAAAACTCTCCAAGTTGCTGTCACTAACAAGTTTAAACTATCTTCGATCAAGGAGTATCGATGTCATTCGCAGGGAGTAAGGAAATGGGTAGAGATACGTCTATTGTTTTTAAAAACGATTAAAGTTCTAACCATTTTCATCCTTTTTGTCAGCCTCCGTAGCCTAGTTGGTAGTGACCCTGCCTACGAAGCTGGAGGTTCCGGGTTCGAATCCCGGCGAGGGCATTATTTGTGTATTTATTTATCACAAATATTTGTTCCTTGGCCCATGTATTTAAGTATCCATATTTATCTATCTATTATATAATATCGTCGCTTAGTACCCACATCATAAATTGAGCTTACCGTAGGACTAAATTGATTTGTGTAAGATGACCCAAAATATTTAAATATTTATTTTACACAGTGTTTTTTTTGTAGTATGTTCATTGACTCTCATTTTTAGTAGAAATATTAGCAATCCAACAATAATACACAATAATTTGTACTTAATATGAAATCTCAATTAATGATGGTCTCATTAGGAGGATCGAGTATCTCGGCTATATCGGAACTAATTACATAAATTAACTTGTAATTTGTCAGTAATTAATGCGTGTTAGGTTACGCCATTTATTTTCTATAGGTAACTAATTACTAAAGTAATAGTTAATTAGATATTACTTAAACTTATGTACGAAATATCATTTAATATTCATAAGTGCTTTACGGTGAAGGAAAACATCGTGAGGAAACCTGCATACACCTGCGAAGAAATTCAAGGGTGTATGTGAAGTCTCCAACAAGTACTAGGCCAGCGTTGGGACCACGCAAAATAGGCACGTTCGATGTCGAGTTGCGGAAAGAAATGGCTAGGATACAGTACAATCCAATACAAATAGATATTACTTTGTGTATTAGTTATGAATAGTATTACACAGGCGATAAATAAGACCGATCGATTAATTTATAAATCAAAACTAAATAAGAATAATATCGTATGTAGTTTGTACTCGTACATTTGGAGTAACGTCTTTAATATTGATAAAAATTGGTAATAAACAATAAATAAATAAATAAATATCTTGGGACATCTTACTCAAATCAACCTAGTCCCACGGTACGCTCAATTAAGGCTTGTAATGTGGGTACCAGGCGGCGATATATACAGGATGCCCGCGAAGAAAGGGAAAAAATTCAACAGCTGATTTCTGACCAAATTTGAAATTAAAAATGTCATATGAAGTTTTCTGGATTCAGTCTATTTTAAGAGAAAATTTAATTTTTTCTTAAAACCGTTTTAGACCGTTACGCTATGACAAACGCATTTTAGGAAACGATTTTGTCACCATGTTGTCATAGTCTTGTCACACAATATTTGACAGAAGTCAAATGAACAAAAATATTCTTAACTATCTAGCAAATGTAAAAAAAAAAACTTTAAGTTGCATTTTTTGCGATAGTTTCATTAAAAATTTCAATTTTCATAAAAAAAACTAAAAAAAAATTTTTTTTTGCTGATTTGACCAAAATTCATTTAACATTTTTTGCTTCTTTTAGTCTCAGGAATATGCTGTTAGAATTTTCCCCCTTCCTCGTGGGCACCTTGTATAATAGATAGAAACATATAGATAATTAAATACATACACACTTACACAGCCACGACCAAGGAACAAATATTTGTTATAATTAAATACACAAATAATGCCCTCGCCGGGATTCGAACCCGGAATCTCCAGCTTCGTAGGCAACTTCACTACCATCTAGGCTACGGAGGCTGACGGAGGTAATCAATGCGCACAAGATCCACCAAAATTTCCAAAATGTCCCAGAAAATTTGTATGGCAATTTCCTTTTTTGTACCCAAATTCCCATACATTTGTTGTAACAAAAAATAGTACATTACGACACAAGTGCAAAAAACTTGAAATTCGAAACAAGTGGCGATGTTTTAAAACATGACCGATAGGGAGTGTTTTAAATCGACACGAGTTACGAATTTCGTTTTCGCACGTGTCTCGTACGACGACGTTTTTTAGTGCAGATGGCCCTCCGAAATTTTGGACCTGACGTAAAATGACACACTTCTCGCACTATAGCCTAAAAAACACACCATCTGTACTAAACACTTCTTTTTAGCACTTGTATCAAAATGTACTATTTTTGTAACCAAATTCCCATACATTTGTTGTAAAAAAAAAGGAATGTTTTATTTTTAGCTATACAAACATTGTAGACATATTGGGAAATGTGATGGATCTTGCTCAGCATCATCGACTTTAGCAGTCTAATTTTTATGAATACCATTCGAAAACTTGATACGTACAATAGTACATTGTGCATCAAGGGAGGTAAGTACGGAATGACTAACGAGAGTGTTAGAAGCCCGACGCCGTTAGACGGAGGGATTTTATGACTCGAGTTAGGATTCCGCTTACCGACCGTAAAAAGACATAACATTATTAATGACGTACTGACATTTCTATTACACCCTAGGGAATTTCACTTTTCTATTACTCCCGCTACGCACGCAAGCAATGGCGCGCTTAGACAGCAAGTGTGATGATGATGTACAAAATTTTTGAGATGCTCACCTCCGTGGCTTTAATTCCCGTGGGTTACGGTGAAACTTTATCTATGCAGATAGTTCATTGAAGAAAAATGGTAACCGAGTTTCAAGACTTTATTATACACGTTCTCGATTTATCCTTGGATTTATTAAACTTTGACAACTAGAAGTTTAAATATTGTAGTTCATATTTTATTCGGTTACTGATATAGTTACTCATAATCTAACAAAACTACGAAATAGTACATTACGATACCAGCGCGGAAAAATGAATATCGAATCGACACGAGTTACGAATTTCCTTTTCGCACATGTATCTTACGACATTTTTTTGAGTAAAGATGGCCAGAAGTTTCAACCTGACAAAAAATTAAACACTTCTCGCACTAGCGCGTAAAAAAACACCACGGCACAATCACCCGAGTTACAAAGAAGTTTTTACACGTGTATCGAACGACTTTTTTCATAACAAGTGCCTTAAAAAGAAAAAAATATGCACGTGTGGATAAGTTTACTTTTCCGGACTAGTTAAGAAATAGTACATTACGACACAAGTGCGACAAACATGAAGTTCGAAACGAGTGGTGATGTTTTAAATCAACACGAGTTACGAATTTCCTTTTTGCACGTGTCTCGTATGACGTTTTTTAGTACAGATGGCCCTCCGAAGTTTTGGACCTGACAAAAAATGAACCCCTTCTCGCATTAGTGCGTAAAAACACCACTGCACTGAAATACTAGATTGTGTCACAAGGGATCAAAATGGTATATTTCCGGCGTGGGCGTATATTGAATCCTGAGCGTAATGAAGGATTCAAGCATTAACGACCAAGACGAAATAATTTTGACACCATGTGACACATACTGCTTTTCACATCACCTATGAGAAAAATAAAAGATATATCACATATTTAATATTTATGTAAATAATCGATTCTGAAGAAATTTTTATCAATTATGAACGTACTGTTTATTTTCACATTTCATTGTAATTTTTTAGGCTGGCAATAGAAAGTCCTTGAACAGAAAAGTGCCGCTTTGATCCCTCCCAGCAGGGAAGAAAAGGCCCGTATTCGAATAGGTGGTGTGAAAATATAATTGTTATGTTGTCTAAATTAATTAATTTTATTATATTCCCTTCTCTACCAAGATCAATGAAGACATAATTTTCCACCGTTTCGAATTTCGTCCTACGTAAACATCGTATCACGTGGAAACCTTTGAGAGATTTGCAGCATCATTTTAATCCCCTGAGAGAAGCATAAGTATCATTAATCACGGTGAAATAAGGAGATAAAGTATCCCTCGCTGCAAATTCACTTTGACACGTTTTCAGTATTAAGTAGGTAGGTACCAGGTTTTTTTTTAATTTTAAATTTAAAATAGAACCCTTATGTGACTATGTATTATAAATGTTAAGTAGTAATTATATAATACTTTAACATAATTAGCAGAAGTCCGTTTCTCAAAAGCTTGTAACTTGTATATACAAGTGGAAGTCTCTTTTTAACACCATAAGTTAGATAAAGACTGCCGATTGTAATACAAGTTACAAACTTTCGAGAAATAGGCCCCAGAGTGCTTAGACAAGTTGCCAATCGCTAACGCTTAATCGTCAATCGTAAACGAAAGGCAGCTCTGTCTTTGTCGCAGTAATATGAAAGAGCGACAGAGAGGGGAAACTTCGATACGCTACTAAGCGTAAGCGATTGGCAACTTGGCTAAGCATCCAGGGTGCATACTTGCTTAGGCAGGTTGCCAATCGCTAACGCTTAATTGTCAATCGTAAACGAAAGGCAGCTAACTGTCTTTGTCACACTAATATGAAAGAGTGACAGCGAGGGAAATCTACGATACGCTACTAAGCGTTAGCGATTGGCAACTTGGCTAAGTATACAGGTCTCGGATTTTTCATCGCACGGTAAGACGTGAGAGTACAATGGAGTCAATATTAACATTAAAATTTCAGACATATAGGTACTCATCATCATCATCATATCAACCGAAAGACGTCCACTGCTGGACATAGGCCTCCCCCAAAGATTGTCACAATTACCGGTCCTACGCCACCCGCAGGACTCTTATACTCACTCAATAATTACTTCCAAAAGTCGATTATAAATAAAATAAAAAATACAACGACTTTAATTAAACAATAATATTTTTAAAATAAAATAAAAACTGCGACTATGTCAAACTCCCCAAGAGATCAAAATTATATTAAAAACAATTCCTATGTTATAATTGTAATATGCGTAAAACACAGATACACGTAGATGTTTAGAAACTTTTTTTCGCACTTGTATCGTAATGTAATATTACACTGTAATGTAACTTATACCTTTTGAAATAAAAATAACTCCACCGAAATAATAGTGGGTTATTCCCTCGTAACAAAAACACAAACGGACCGTACCCAACGTCACGTCATAAATATCTCGTCAAAAAGCCTTTCCTGCTCCAACGAAATATGAAAATACATATTCGATGTCGCACGTCCGATGTGCGTAAAAAAAGTCCATGTCCAGATTTTACTGCGTTTTTCGACGTGGCAATGGAAAATCGCGCCAATTTAAGGCTTTACGTGCAGGCTGTGTTACAGGAAAAATTAAATTTCTATACCATTCGTCATTCAACCTCCGTAGCCTAGATGGTAGTGACCCTGCCTACGAAGCTGGAGGTTCCGGGTTCGAATCCTGGCGAGGGCATTATTTGTGTATTTATATTTATCACAAATATTTATTCCTTGGTCATTCATGGATGTCTATCTATTATATACACCGTGGGCTCTTATAACCCGAAAGATTTTAACCACGCATTTTGATTTAAAAACAAACAAAAAATACTAATTATATGACTTTTGTAATTTTTGGCGAAAATATTTATTTCTATTAGAATCCGAAAAAAATGTAAACAAATATGGCTGACTTTCCATAGCATTCGACGTCTTTGACACGTTGGCAAATATATTTTTACGCTATACTACTAAATATCAATAGTTTTTTAACTATAAAAATGTATGCGAACTCAAGGTTTAAGGGTTTAAGGGTTGGTAATTAAACCAAGATTGTAATCTAAAAGTGTGTGATTATGGAATATTGCAAGTTTTTAGGTTCGCTTACTTTTTTTTGTTTCCTACTGACCAATGGTATAGTCACATCATCAGCCTATTTCAGTCCACTGCTGGGCATAGGCTTCTCCTATTATATATGCATATCAGCGCATTAGGAGGAAGAATCATAATCGCCACGCTGGGTAAGCAGGTTGGCGATCGCAGTAATGTGTCCACTGTCCACTATGATGACACTACTGCCCAACAACTCAAGTGTATATATTTTCTTATAAAGGTGCATTCAGACCAAACGAGCATTCGCTATTCTATCCCCACTCTACGAAATCAACGAATCACATTTTGTGTAATTATTAATACACCTTAATATGAAGAGTCCACGGAAAAAACATGTCCAGTGCTTAAAAAAATCAGGGCAAATTCACACCTTATTCTGTTAAGAGTAAGGTGGTTTTTCCTTCTGTAATTTGAATTAACTAGACATGTTCTTTCCGTGGATCCTTCATATCGATACCTTTGGGTTCAATTGTCGTAAAGAACAAAATGCAGGTTTTCAGAAGAAGCAAAAAACTAATTTTTTTTTAGAAAACTGTTAATAACTTTTTTGTTTTTGGACCGATATTTGTGACGTATATATGAAAACAATGTAGATTGCTGGTATCTTTGACCTGGTGTAGCAATCGTAGTGATAAGCTAAACTGCTTAGAAGTTAGATGTTGTAAAGGAGACGTGAAAATGCTATGCAAGTCCTTTACACCTACAATTTTTTTGAGTAATTAGAGTTGATAGGGTCGTAAATGACGGTCTTAGATAATTTTCTTACAAATTTGGGGCGTAAGTGTAGCGAAATGGTAGAAATAGCGACTGTTTTCCGCTTAATTTATTAAAATCACATATAAACCATTTATTAAAACGTAGGAAATATGGAGAAAAAAAGCCGGATTAGAGTTGTAGTATATTATCTCTAAATATTTAGTCATAACAAAGAACTAGTCTACTTATCTGTATGGAAACACTGTTTGTTTTAAAACTATACAGGGTGTAAGTCTAATACGGGCGAAGCACTTAACGGGTGTTAGTTTACGACATAATAAGTACATTCAAATAACTTTTACTTAAAATTAGAGCAACAAAATTTTCCATACAAAATAATTCGGCGCGCAATGTAGAGCAACATACTCGAGTTAAAGACTCGATGACAGCTAATTTCAAAGCAGATGACATAACTGCCATATCAACAATAACAAATGTTCGTACCTACATTGCTGCTCCGATAATCTTAAAAAAAATCTGTGGGGTCATAATTGAGAGTAACTTTAAAAAAACCTTGTAACCCATGATTACACTAATGAATCCCATGCCTGGTTTAATTGATCGCCCGTATTAGACTTACACACTGTATAACATTTTTGCAAAGTTATTGTTTCGGTGCTGCGTTGTCTCAATAGTAATTTGAACTTTTTACTTTGACTTTGAACGTATAAGCTATTACCTCTAACAGGGGAACGCTTTCGTAGTGTCATCATCAGGCAATATCAGTCCACTGCTAAACAACTGCCCTTCATTAGCCTATGCGTATGAACGCAATTAGGAGGTAACTGACCATTATCGCTACTCTGGGCAAGTGGGTTGGCGATCGCAGTAATCATGATGCTGATGCCCATCATCAATATTCGATATAATAAATGGTAAGTGACACTTAGCCGACTCTTACCGCACCCACAGGAAGAGTTAGGGTGGTGACAAGGTATTTTTACTGCCGTCACCACACGGCAACATGGCACGGTTTCGTAGTTATGTAAAGAACAAACTCTAGGTAATGGTAATAGTAAAGTTTAATAAGCTACTGTTCAAAGTTTAATATAATTATGTCTGTTTAAAGTTTAATAAACAAGTAGTTCATACTTATGTGATGTGGCACAGGTAGTAATTGTAAGACTTTACAAGAAAGAAGAAATATGGTAATATTACATAAGACTATTAATATATTTCTCATAAGTTTGTTTGCATGTAGACAAACAAATTCATGGTAATAAACAACAACAAAAATTACATCGGTCCTTTACCACCCTGATCATTCAATAGTAATTGTATAAGAAATATAAGAATTAATTTTTCGTGCAGGTCGTAAAAGACGACGAAGAAAAAACTTGTTCTTTAAGCCCAAGTTGACCATAGTACTATAGAAAGTAATCGTAAAAAGTAAGGGCGTAAAGGACAACACATAACGTATTAGGTCACTTACGACACTATTTTTATTTGTCCATTTCCTTTACGACACAGAAAATTATTTATAATAAATGACTTGATATTTACGCCCCATTCGCTAAGCTATTTTTGCAAGTCCATAGTAGAAAATCTTGGTCGTAAAGGCCACTTTTTAAGAGATATCGAAATTTTAACTATACAGATCGATAGCGCTTGAAATTCTGAACAAAACTGTATATATAACTCATTTTCGCCAAAATGTCCCTTTACGACAATTGAACCCAAAGGTTATCGATATGTGTTTCGAGTTATTGTTGCTGTATTTAAGAATTAATTCGTAGTAATAAATAATAAAATAAAACTTTTACAATTCTATGGGTAATTCACACTGAATTGGATCTTTTCTTTTACATGACCTTACGAAAGTTTGTTGAAGTTGAAGTTTTTCTTTCTCTGGAGACTCGAATATATCACGTACGTATCGTATTAACTAGAAATATATTTAAAAGCACTTATGTACTAAAGAGCCAAAAGTTAAATGTAGTAATGGTGTATATAAGACAAATGCAAATGCAATTATTGGTTACAATTCAACTTTTATCGCCTAAAGGTGCATTCAGATCAAACGAGCATTCGCTATTCTAACCCTATTCGATCGTTACACAAAACGGGATTCGTTGATTTCGTAGAGTGGGGGATAGAATAGCGAATGCTCGTTTGGTCTGAATGCACCCTAAGAGAATTTCATACCTACATAGTAGTGTTATTGCTGAAAAACACAAATCAAAAACAACTGAAAAAAACTTCCTTTGTTCCACAACTTTTGTCTTAAAGCAGCACTTATTTAAAAAAAAACCGGCCAAGTGCGAGTCGGACTCGCGCACGAAGGATTCCGTACCATTATCAATTTATCATTAAAAAAGACATATACAGTTAAATCAACCTACCTCAAAAACTATAAGAGATCATTTTAATCAAACCAAAAATCGTTGATAGAGTTAATTAATGTGCGTAACATATATTTTTTTTTTTAGAATCTTATATCGCGCAGTTTAAAAAATAGAGGGGGGGACACATTTTTCAGACTTTGAGATCTGATATCTCGAAAACGATTTGCTTAAATAGAAATGAGACTTAAAAACCGACTTGAAAGAAATGGCTAGGATACAGTACAATCCAATACAAATAGATATTACTTTGTGTATTAGTTATGAATAGTATTACACAGGCGATAAATAAGACCGATCGATTAATTTATAAATCAAAACTAAATAAGAATAATATCGTATGTAGTTTGTACTCGTACATTTGGAGTAACGTCTTTAATATTGATAAAAATTGGTAATAAACAATAAATAAATAAATAAATATCTTGGGACATCTTACTCAAATCAACCTAGTCCCACGGTACGCTCAATTAAGGCTTGTAATGTGGGTACCAGGCGGCGATATATACAGGATGCCCGCGAAGAAAGGGAAAAAATTCAACAGCTGATTTCTGACCAAATTTGAAATTAAAAATGTCATATGAAGTTTTCTGGATTCAGTCTATTTTAAGAGAAAATTTAATTTTTTCTTAAAACCGTTTTAGACCGTTACGCTATGACAAACGCATTTTAGGAAACGATTTTGTCACCATGTTGTCATAGTCTTGTCACACAATATTTGACAGAAGTCAAATGAACAAAAATATTCTTAACTATCTAGCAAATGTAAAAAAAAAACTTTAAGTTGCATTTTTTGCGATAGTTTCATTAAAAAATTTCAATTTTCATAAAAAAAACTAAAAAAAAATTTTTTTTTGCTGATTTGACCAAAATTCATTTAACATTTTTTGCTTCTTTTAGTCTCAGGAATATGCTGTTAGAATTTTCCCCCTTCCTCGTGGGCACCTTGTATAATAGATAGAAACATATAGATAATTAAATACATACACACTTACACAGCCACGACCAAGGAACAAATATTTTGTTATAATTAAATACACAAATAATGCCCTCGCCGGGATTCGAACCCGGAATCTCCAGCTTCGTAGGCAACTTCACTACCATCTAGGCTACGGAGGCTGACGGAGGTAATCAATGCGCACAAGATCCACCAAAATTTCCAAAATGTCCCAGAAAATTTGTATGGCAATTTCCTTTTTTGTACCCAAATTCCCATACATTTGTTGTAACAAAAAAATAGTACATTACGACACAAGTGCAAAAAACTTGAAATTCGAAACAAGTGGCGATGTTTTAAAACATGACCGATAGGGAGTGTTTTAAATCGACACGAGTTACGAATTTCGTTTTCGCACGTGTCTCGTACGACGACGTTTTTTAGTGCAGATGGCCCTCCGAAATTTTGGACCTGACGTAAAATGACACACTTCTCGCACTATAGCCTAAAAAACACACCATCTGTACTAAACACTTCTTTTTAGCACTTGTATCAAAATGTACTATTTTTGTAACCAAATTCCCATACATTTGTTGTAAAAAAAAAGGAATGTTTTATTTTTAGCTATACAAACATTGTAGACATATTGGGAAATGTGATGGATCTTGCTCAGCATCATCGACTTTAGCAGTCTAATTTTTATGAATACCATTCGAAAACTTGATACGTACAATAGTACATTGTGCATCAAGGGAGGTAAGTACGGAATGACTAACGAGAGTGTTAGAAGCCCGACGCCGTTAGACGGAGGGATTTTATGACTCGAGTTAGGATTCCGCTTACCGACCGTAAAAAGACATAACATTATTAATGACGTACTGACATTTCTATTACACCCTAGGGAATTTCACTTTTCTATTACTCCCGCTACGCACGCAAGCAATGGCGCGCTTAGACAGCAAGTGTGATGATGATGTACAAAATTTTTGAGATGCTCACCTCCGTGGCTTTAATTCCCGTGGGTTACGGTGAAACTTTATCTATGCAGATAGTTCATTGAAGAAAAATGGTAACCGAGTTTCAAGACTTTATTATACACGTTCTCGATTTATCCTTGGATTTATTAAACTTTGACAACTAGAAGTTTAAATATTGTAGTTCATATTTTATTCGGTTACTGATATAGTTACTCATAATCTAACAAAACTACGAAATAGTACATTACGATACCAGCGCGGAAAAATGAATATCGAATCGACACGAGTTACGAATTTCCTTTTCGCACATGTATCTTACGACATTTTTTTGAGTAAAGATGGCCAGAAGTTTCAACCTGACAAAAAATTAAACACTTCTCGCACTAGCGCGTAAAAAAACACCACGGCACAATCACCCGAGTTACAAAGAAGTTTTTACACGTGTATCGAACGACTTTTTTCATAACAAGTGCCTTAAAAAGAAAAAAATATGCACGTGTGGATAAGTTTACTTTTCCGGACTAGTTAAGAAATAGTACATTACGACACAAGTGCGACAAACATGAAGTTCGAAACGAGTGGTGATGTTTTAAATCAACACGAGTTACGAATTTCCTTTTTGCACGTGTCTCGTATGACGTTTTTTAGTACAGATGGCCCTCCGAAGTTTTGGACCTGACAAAAAATGAACCCCTTCTCGCATTAGTGCGTAAAAACACCACTGCACTGAAATACTAGATTGTGTCACAAGGGATCAAAATGGTATATTTCCGGCGTGGGCGTATATTGAATCCTGAGCGTAATGAAGGATTCAAGCATTAACGACCAAGACGAAATAATTTTGACACCATGTGACACATACTGCTTTTCACATCACCTATGAGAAAAATAAAAGATATATCACATATTTAATATTTATGTAAATAATCGATTCTGAAGAAATTTTTATCAATTATGAACGTACTGTTTATTTTCACATTTCATTGTAATTTTTTAGGCTGGCAATAGAAAGTCCTTGAACAGAAAAGTGCCGCTTTGATCCCTCCCAGCAGGGAAGAAAAGGCCCGTATTCGAATAGGTGGTGTGAAAATATAATTGTTATGTTGTCTAAATTAATTAATTTTATTATATTCCCTTCTCTACCAGATCAATGAAGACATAATTTTCCACCGTTTCGAATTTCGTCCTACGTAAACATCGTATCACGTGGAAAACCTTTGAGAGATTTGCAGCATCATTTTAATCCCCTGAGAGAAGCATAAGTATCATTAATCACGGTGAAATAAGGAGATAAAGTATCCCTCGCTGCAAATTCACTTTGACACGTTTTCAGTATTAAGTAGGTAGGTACCAGGTTTTTTTTTTAATTTTAAATTTAAAATAGAACCCTTATGTGACTATGTATTATAAATGTTAAGTAGTAATTATATAATACTTTAACATAATTAGCAGAAGTCCGTTTCTCAAAAGCTTGTAACTTGTATATACAAGTGGAAGTCTCTTTTTAACACCATAAGTTAGATAAAGACTGCCGATTGTAATACAAGTTACAAACTTTCGAGAAATAGGCCCCAGAGTGCTTAGACAAGTTGCCAATCGCTAACGCTTAATCGTCAATCGTAAACGAAAGGCAGCTCTGTCTTTGTCGCAGTAATATGAAAGAGCGACAGAGAGGGGAAACTTCGATACGCTACTAAGCGTAAGCGATTGGCAACTTGGCTAAGCATCCAGGGTTGCATACTTGCTTAGGCAGGTTGCCAATCGCTAACGCTTAATTGTCAATCGTAAACGAAAGGCAGCTAACTGTCTTTGTCACACTAATATGAAAGAGTGACAGCGAGGGAAATCTACGATACGCTACTAAGCGTTAGCGATTGGCAACTTGGCTAAGTATACAGGTCTCGGATTTTTCATCGCACGGTAAGACGTGAGAGTACAATGGAGTCAATATTAACATTAAAATTTCAGACATATAGGTACTCATCATCATCATCATATCAACCGAAAGACGTCCACTGCTGGACATAGGCCTCCCCCAAAGATTGTCACAATTACCGGTCCTACGCCACCCGCAGGACTCTTATACTCACTCAATAATTACTTCCAAAAGTCGATTATAAATAAAATAAAAAATACAACGACTTTAATTAAACAATAATATTTTTAAAATAAAATAAAAACTGCGACTATGTCAAACTCCCCAAGAGATCAAAATTATATTAAAAACAATTCCTATGTTATAATTGTAATATGCGTAAAACACAGATACACGTAGATGTTTAGAAACTTTTTTTCGCACTTGTATCGTAATGTAATATTACACTGTAATGTAACTTATACCTTTTGAAATAAAAATAACTCCACCGAAATAATAGTGGGTTATTCCCTCGTAACAAAAACACAAACGGACCGTACCCAACGTCACGTCATAAATATCTCGTCAAAAAGCCTTTCCTGCTCCAACGAAATATGAAAATACATATTCGATGTCGCACGTCCGATGTGCGTAAAAAAAAGTCCATGTCCAGATTTTACTGCGTTTTTTCGACGTGGCAATGGAAAATCGCGCCAATTTAAGGCTTTACGTGCAGGCTGTGTTACAGGAAAAATTAAATTTCTATACCATTCGTCATTCAACCTCCGTAGCCTAGATGGTAGTGACCCTGCCTACGAAGCTGGAGGTTCCGGGTTCGAATCCTGGCGAGGGCATTATTTGTGTATTTATATTTATCACAAATATTTATTCCTTGGTCATTCATGGATGTCTATCTATTATATACACCGTGGGCTCTTATAACCCGAAAGATTTTAACCACGCATTTTGATTTAAAAACAAACAAAAAATACTAATTATATGACTTTTGTAATTTTTGGCGAAAATATTTATTTCTATTAGAATCCGAAAAAAATGTAAACAAATATGGCTGACTTTCCATAGCATTCGACGTCTTTGACACGTTGGCAAATATATTTTTACGCTATACTACTAAATATCAATAGTTTTTTAACTATAAAAATGTATGCGAACTCAAGGTTTAAGGGTTTAAGGGTTGGTAATTAAACCAAGATTGTAATCTAAAAGTGTGTGATTATGGAATATTGCAAGTTTTTAGGTTCGCTTACTTTTTTTTGTTTCCTACTGACCAAT